>CM021100.1:692933876-693185298 GCA_007115665.2 Sequoiadendron giganteum | reverse complement strand
CCTTCTTGTATGGGAAAAAGAGGAGGTTTTTTGTTTTGGGGGGAAAAGTAGAAAGGATACGATTTATTTTTTGGTGGGAAATCAATGAGAACAAAGGATGGAGGATTTTTGTTTACTATCTCTGTTTTTATGCATGTCTTCTATGAAAATGAACCTGAGTTTTGAGTTATGCTTTGTTTTGATTATCAGTTATTACTGTATCCTTAGGTGTTTGTGGATGTTTTAAAAACTAACATGCAGGTCAACAGAACCAAGAAGAGTGGGTAAGAGAGAGTAGAAGTATTCTCAGCATCAGTTTTTGGTATCAGAGCAATCAGCAATGGCCCAGAGTGGAGTACTGTGAATTGGAGAGGAAGGGGCAGAAGGAATGTAGGCCTTCGTAGAAATGTTGCCAATGCAGTAGACCCTATGGAGAGGCTTATTGAAGCCTTAAAAAGCCAAAGTTCCAAGGTAAAGGTTGATATTTCAGATTTTAAAGAAGAGCTCAATTTAGATGTATTTCTAGATTGGGTTCAAGAGTTGGAGAAGTACTTTGACATGGAGAACATTGATGAGAATGATCCAAAAAGAGTGAAAATTGCTGCATCCAAGTTGAAGTCGCATACGGCCTTGTGGTGGGAGAACATGCAAATTTCAAGAAGACGGGGAAAAGATAAAATTAGGCTTTGGCCTAAGATGCTAAAACATTTGAGAGCTCGATTCTTGCCCTTTGATTACCAGCAAAAATCGTTTAAATAATTCCAAAATTTGAAACAAAAGGATCAGTCAGGATAGGCTTATATTGAACAGTTCATGAGACTTCAAATTTGAACAGATATACAAGAGAGTGAAGGGCAAGTAGTAGCTCGGTATGTGAATGGACTCAAGTTTCAACTTCAGAATGAGCTTGCGTTGTTGAAAGTGCCTACATTGGATGAAGCTTATGAATATGCATTAAGGGCAAAAGGGAAGCTAACCTGAAAGGGAAAATTTAAGAGTAAGAGAAGTGATAACTACCAAAACAAAGGAAGAGGAAGTTCCTCCAAGCCTACTAATGAAGAAGAACCAGATGAGAATGTGAAGCCAAATTTTCGAGGAAGGGGAAGCTTTAGGGGTAGAGGAGGTGGACGACCATCTTCTGGTGAGTGGAAGCCCTTAAAGTGTTTTATTTGTGATGAAGCCCACAAGGCTGTAGATTGCCCTCAAAACCCCAAAAGGGTGATGGTAGTCCAAGAAGAAGAAAAAATTTAGTTTGAAGAAGCTGAAGCTGAGTCAGGAGAAAACCTAATGTTGAGAGCTTTGATGTCTGGAGACAAAGAAACTCCCGAAGCTAATTGGAGGAGGAAAAGTGTCTTCCCAAAAAAATGCAAATGTAAGGACAAGGTATGTAAGGTGATCATAGATGGGGGATCTATTGATAATTTGGTGAGTATGGAAATGGTTGACAAATTACAACTTGCTTGTGTTCCAAAATCTAATCCCTACAAAATTTCTTGGTTAAAGAAGGATCATAGTGTGCTAGTGGATAAATCTTGTCTTGTGGCATTCAAAATTGGTGCTTATGTGGATGAAGTGCTTTGTGATGTTGTGCCAATGGATGCATGTCATTTGTTGTTGGGCAGGCCTTGGCAGTATGACTGAAATGTAATCCATCAGGGTACAGAGAATATTTATGAGGTTCAACATGAAGGAAAGAAAACACTCTTAAAAGTTAAAACCATGGAAAGAAGAGGATGCATTTAAAATGTCAATGTTGTCTCTTGTTTCAACAAGCTATAAGAAATTTTTCAATGAGAACAAGGGATCAACTTGTTATTTGTTATGCCCAAAAGAAGCAAGGGAGCCTAGTAGAGTCCAACCTCCATCAAAGATACAAAAGTTGTTGAGAGAGTATTCTGATATAACTCCAAAAGAGTTGTCTGCTGGTTTACCTCCTTCACGAGGTATTACTCACCATATTGACTTAGTACCAAGATTCAAGCGGCCTAATCAAGCTGCATATCGATTATCTCCAAAAGAAAATGAAGAAATGAGAAGGCAGATTTGTGAATTGTTAGAAAAAGGATTCATAAGAGAGAGCATGAGCCCTTGTGCCACGCCAGCTTTACTATCACCTAAAAAGGGTGGCAAATGGAGAATGTATGTGGACTCTAGAGCCATCAACAAGATCACGGTGAAGTATAGGTACCCCCTTCCTAGAATGGATAACATGTTAAACTGTTTGGCAAGTGCTAAGATTTTCTCAAAGGTTGATTTGAGAAGTGGTTACCATCAAATTCAAATTCGAGAAGGGGATGAATGGAAGACAACATTCAAGGTCAAGGATGGGTTATATGAATGGTTGGTGATGCCTTTTGGAATGTCTAATGCCCCTACCACTTTCATGCGCACCATGAACCGGGTATTTAGATCCTATATTGGAAAATTTATCATAATCTATTTTGATGATATTCTGATTTTCAGCAAGAGCATGGAAGAACATTGGGAACATCTTCAAATTGTTTTTGATATGCTTAGAAGAGAGAGGTTGTTTATCAATATTGAGAAAAGTGAGCTTTGTAAAGACAAGTTGGTTTTCCTTGGAAATGTGATTTCAGCAAAAGGAGTAAGCATGGATCCTGA
Organism: Sequoiadendron giganteum; assembly: GCA_007115665.2. NCBI lineage: Eukaryota > Viridiplantae > Streptophyta > Pinopsida > Cupressales > Cupressaceae > Sequoiadendron > Sequoiadendron giganteum. The sequence goes on along the minus strand of CM021100.1, from coordinate 693,182,697 downwards.
AAAGATTAAGGCTATACTTGAATGGCCTATCCCTCAAAGTATTACAGAAATAAGGAGTTTTCATGGGTGTTGTACCCCAAATTAAAAACTTTGCTACACTTAGGCATTTTGAAGAAATGGTTAAAAGTCTTGTTAAAATTGTCAAAAAAAGTCAAAATTGGGAATTTGCATGTCTTGCATGAGGATCAAAGACTCAAAAATTTCAAAACTAACAATCTAGGTCTGCTTAGAGCGATCAAGTCTACAAAACCCAGATCTTAGTTTTTCGGCCCTAAATTTTAGGAAACTTTCTAAAAATATAACTTTTTTCTAGGTTTTTCTGAGTTTCTTCTCAAACAGATGCTGGCAAAATTTTCTAAAAATAGAAAGTTGAGCTTCTAGGGTTCAAACTGATTTTTATTGGTTGAAAATACATCCTCATCAGGCTGGTCCAGTCAAAATCATCAAAAGATCAGTTTTTCCCTAGTGGGTCTATTTTGCTTTTTCAGAAGCTAAACTGGAGCTCTAAGGCAATTAATGGAGGTCAGTCAACTACCAGGTGTCAGATTCAGAGTCTCAGGCACTGCTCAGATCAAGAAACTGCAAAAGATGATCGAGGGACAAGGAATGGAGAATGGAAGTTAAAGAATCATGAAAACTGCAAAATTTTGGCTAACTCTAGAAAGTTCAAGCGCCCCTACCCAGTCTAGGCGCCTAGGGTTTTGTGCCTTAGAAAAAATTTCATCTCCAACAGTTGAAGCAATGGCAAGCACGTGGAACAAGGGAAAAAGTTGAAATTTGCAAAAAACTAACACTACCAGGCATGGGTGCCCCAAAAGGAGATGGCGCCCAACCTTTCAAGAGGTCAAATGAAGGAATTAGGGTTTCCTCATCCCAGACAATGTTGCTCAAAATCCTCCCAAATCCACAATGGATCCATCAACACAGTCATCAAATCAATCTATCAGTCAGAATTGAAGATCGAACGGAGAAGTATTGGCAAAGAAGCAAAAAGCAAATCATGAAATTATCAGAAAATATTCTAAGTCTAGAAATTCTGGGTGCCCCAGGTAGCCAGGGGCGCCTAGGGTTTTGGAGGCTCAAATCCATCAATTAGGGTTTTCCAAATCAATCAGTCTCTTCAGAATTCTGTCAGCTTCGCAATGCATATCTTAGCCTGATCAACAAACTCGTCAACTGTCGGCAAATTCAGATCAAGTAGAGGACACAACATGAGGTTTCAAGTTTGAAGGTTGAAAAAGAGCCAAAAATGGCTAAGGCTGGAGATCATGGGCGCCCTAGGAGGAGATAGGCGCCCAAGAATTTGAGCATCTAGAAGGTAGAATTAGGGTTAATCATCTCCAGCATGTCTTCTTCAGTTTTGATCAAGCTCTCCAATGCAATCATCAACATGTACATCAGAGTTATCAATCATTAGATATCGCAGACTGATCAAGGGCTAAAAATTGTGTAAAATGTCAAAAGTAAGGCAAACTTGAAAATCTTAGAATAAATTCTAACTCGGGAGGAGTTGGGCGCCCCAGCTAACCAAGGGCGCCCAAGCTTTTGACCCCCAAGATTTAGCTTTCAGGAAATATCACTCCCAGGAGACCCCCCTCAGAATCAGTCAAACTATCCAACAAATCTAATAGCCAATCAATTGGGTCAATCTAGCTCTCGAAATTGCGAAATCATTTGAAGGTGAGGAAAACAAGCAAAAAATTGAATAAAGTCAGAAAATGGCTAACATTGGAGATGATGGGCGCCACAGGTAGCCAAGGGCGCCCAGCTTTTTGAGGGGTCAAATGAAGTTTTTATCAAAAGTTGCCTCCAAGATAATCTTCTCAGAATCAATCAAGCTCCGCGATGGATCATTCTGTCAAATCACAGGATTCACCAAGTGTCCAGAAATCAAAGTCAAACTAAGGTCAAAAATCAAGCTAAATTTAGGAAAATCCAAGAAAATGGCTAAGTCCTCCAAGGGTGGCATCCAAACTTTCATGCCTTAGAGAAATTTTTCAAAATTTCAAAAAACACAAAAAGAAAGCAGCCACATGCATGCACCTATTTTAGGGTTTCACAGCTCTAAATTTAGGAAGCAAGGCAATTTTTAACCTAAAACTTATTTTAGGCAGCCTTGAGCATTCATTCTTCATAATTTTTTGCAGGTGATTTCAAGGCAAGAGAGGAGAAACCAAGAATTTTTCCTATTTCAAGATTTGAAGGCTAAAACTTGAAGATTTTTCAGAGTTCTTTGTATTTTTAGAATCAGCTCATATAGAGGCTCCTTTTTCCATGCTTTATTTTTCCAGGGCATCAATTTTCAGGAGGAGGTCATCTTTTTCAATTTTCAGCAATCTAGGTCAGCTTGGTTCTTGATTCTGAACAACTTTGAAGAATTTTTCAAATTTCAAGAACCTGATTTTTCCGTGCATGTACAAGAAATCTTCAGTATATTCAACATCTGATCATCTGGGTCCCTCTCAAACAAGATTCTGCAGAAAACCCAACTCAACTTTTTTTGTCAAAAATTTCAGAAATTAGGGTTTGTTGCTTTTTCAACCAGCCATCAAAATTTTCAAAAAAGAACGATTTGGGTCCTCTTGCAGCGAAATTCTCTACAAAACCCATATCTCAGATTTTTTTCGAAAAATCTACCCGTTTGAAGAAGAAAAATCAGCAAGCTAAATTTAGAGTTTAAACTTGTCCAAACATAGTCAAGATTACAGTCAATCTTCAAGATTTTGAGTATGGAGTGCTCTCCCATCGAATTCAGGACCAAATCAATGTTATATCATGATTTCATCAAAATGCTGAAACTGACTTGCATCATATCAAACCAGTGTTCAATTTGCGTGCTTTGGAAGACACGGGCAATGTTGCAGTCAGGCACTTTGATCATTCTGGATTACTTGCAGCAGCATCAATTCCCTTCTCAATGCAAAGTCTAGAGTTTGTAATTGCTTGTATCAAGCATTACAATTCGGCAACACGGGAAATTCAAACAGCAAATGGAAGAGTGATTTGCAGCCTCAAGCCGGACATGATTGAAAAGTGATTCTCAATACCACCTTGGTCTGAAAGTTTAAACATCTCCATTGAAGAATGTGAAAAGGTATGGGACATGCACAAGGAGAAATATCACAAAAAATTTGCACAAAGATAGCTGAAAGAAAAACATAACACTTTGTCGAAGAACATGGGGCGAGGAGAATTCAAGGAGGAATTTGTAATAATGATTACTCTACTCAACTGAGTCACTGATCAAGTAGAAGCTACGAAATTTCAGCCTTGGATGTTCTATGTCATCTCTCACATCGTCAAGGAAACAAAATTCTATGATTGGCCAACATTGATCAGCGATAGTCTCCACCTACAAATAACTAAATATTTCAAAATCCACGAGTTTCACATGGTTTCATATCTAGTCTACCTAGTGGCCTTTCAAGGCAAATTCAAAGGGTTGAATGTCAATGGAACTCTGGATGTACAGCATGTTTATAATCATTACCCTCAACTGGAGTTTTCAGAGTCAGCACATCACTAAAAAGGATAAATGAAGCATTCTTGATGCATACGGTGAGAGACCTAGATAACAAGTTGCATGTACGGATTTCATCAACTGCCAGGGCAGCAATGGCGGAGTCAAAAAATTGGTTCATCCAGTTTCCTACCTTCACCTACATTAGAGTATATGGCTTCTCAAGTGCTCTAGTCATGTTGCCAAAATATTCTTCAAATAAGGTGGTTTTCATGGAGTTCCTAAGGCAAGTGTATGAAGTTCACAAGTTCTTGAGAAACCGAAAGAAGCCTGCTTTCAATTTTCCAGTTGAGTTGGGAATCTACAGATGTAGATCATCGGCAGATGCAAAGTTAATGGGTGATGAGTTGTCTAAATTTGGTCTCAAGCCATTCAGCGAGAGACAATCCTACGATCCTCATGGTGTCTTCACATCCCATCTTGGTCAGAATTATGCTCATGTGCCCCGCACTTGAAGATTTCTGGGCTAATTGCAAAGATGAGTTCGAAGTATGGAGATGCAGTTACAACAAACATACACTCCATCAGATGAAAGATTGCTTGTCAGAAGATATTGAAGGATTGTCCGATGATGATGGAGATGTACTTCTTCCTACGTACTCCCGAAATCAAATTGAGCAACAACCACTTCCACAAGTCAATTGGTCCAACAAGGAGTGCACCTCAGTTGAAGAAAGAACGAGTCGAGTCATTAAGAATAGCAAGATTTTCATAGGCCTCAAGAGGAATCGGAAGAAAGCTATTCCAGCCGCAAAGCCGCCAATAGTGTAGTCATCTCTTCCTTCTTCTTCCAGACCACAACCAACAATGAAGACAATGAGTCATCTTCCAAAAGGTGTGAAGGGTAGCAAAACAACAAAGAATGTAAAGAGAAGGTTGTACTTTTCCAATATAGTTCTACAGGAGCAGCCAGCAGTTGTATCTGAAGTTCCTCCTAAAGAGCCTGTGCCACAAGAAGCAGAAGTTGTGCCCATGTCTCCAGATGCTCCACCATCGCCGAGGACTTCTCCAATCCATATTGATTTAGGAGATGAAGAAGTTGAAGAAGCTGCAGCTGAACCTCCTAGGGAAGTTAGTAGAGACACCACGTCTTGGCTTGAGAACTCCTTGGGAAGGAAGAGTAGGCCCTCATATCAACTAAACTTTGCAGAGCTTGACAACATTTACCAGGATGCACCTGTGAAGAAACCAAAGAAACAAGTTCACTTTGAAAAGAATCCAGAGGGTGAGATAATCATGGAAACTGCTACACCTCCAAAAGATAAAAATATTGATGAAGTGGAGGTTGATGATTTCATAATGGTTAAAGCCAATCTCGGCAAAAGCACTAGGCACACGGATGTAAACCTCTTCAATGTTGCAGCAGAAAATCTCAAGGATAGAGTGCTTAAAGATGGAGAGGATAAGGCAGCCCTCAAGGCTGAAATCCAACAACTCGGGCAATAATCTTATTCACAGCACTTCACAAGCAACTCAGTTGCTACCCCAGATTCTAGAGACACCAGCTGATCAACAGCAGTTAAGGCAATTGGTGATATATGGGAAGCATACATGGGATTGGATTCAGGAGTTCATCACCAGAGGAAGAGTTGTTCTTGCACAGATATATCAACTAAGGTATAATGCCCATGACCTATGCCAAGGGATTCAAGGATTTGAGCAAAGTATAGCAGAGGTGAAACCTATGCATGAGATAATTATTTCAGATTTGAAGACTGCATATGATTCAGTGGTTTCAAGAGAACATAAGAGACAAATCCTTGCATGGAGAGAACGTCACCTCTTCAAGATGAAAACTTATGAGAAAATATCTGAAGAGTTAGCTGCATACAAACAAAGAGTTGTTGATGCTCTCCAGTTCATAAGTGAGTTTGTTTCAAAGATCCCTTGCCAGTATCATCATGGTGATGGTTCTTACATTGAACTTGATGAAGTACAAGCCGAGTTCCAAAACCTTGTTCGTAGCAGTGTTAGCAGTGATCTGATTGTTGGAAGAATGAGTCGGATTGCAGCAATGTCAACAAGATTCGATAAAGCAGCTGAAGATGTGAAAGATTCTCTAAGTTCAATTGCAGAAGGTGAAGAGATCCTAGAAAAGCGAAATTTTGCTATAGATAGTATTGATGTTCCTGATAGAGATACAGTTTCCCGCTTTTTGGCAGATGGGGTTGAGATTTAAAGCAACAACTTTCTTCAAGCTTTCTTTCCATTCTTATCGCACATTTTCTTTCTATTCTTGGCTCATGATTATCCATTCTTTGAAGAAGAAAGAAATCAAGATGTAATTGTTGGCACTTCCCTGTTTTTATGCTTTCATAAGTTGTTAGATGTTTATCTTGTTTTAGTTTTAGAAATAAAGTTTGCATGTTAGCAAGTCTTAGTTGTAAAAGCAAGGAGATTTTAGGGTTCCCTACTCTGCTTGTGTATAAATAAGGGCAGCCTTGCCCATTTTTCTTTAACTGTGCTTGTGATAAAAAAACGTTGAGCCTACTAGTGCCTTCTAATTGTTATTCAGTATTGTTCATTTAGTGTAAAAGCAAACTTGCAAGTCTCTTCTAGCTGCAAGTTATTGTTCAGTTCATGTGTTACTTATGTCAATGTGTTCTGGTTTGATGGCTAAACTGTAAGCCTGTTTTGCTACAATCCTGCTGTCCCAGAAGTGTAATCTTTGTTTTTTGAGATTTGGGAAAATAAAGTCTTGTGTCTGCTTTGCTGCCCTGATATAATGTCTCAAATTTCCGTTTTATATGTTATGCTTACATGACCTCTATTTCAGCTTGCATTGAAAGTATAGTAGATGTGCGTTGGAAGAAAGTTTATTTAAATATTTATGTCAAAGAATCATTCCTTATTTATTTCTAATTCTCAAGCTCTACGTTTACTTGAGTAGTTAGAAACATCATTAGAGTAGGCTTAGTTGTAGTTGAACTTCTAAAAGAGAAAATCTCAGCTACGGCACTTGAATTTTATAACCTTGTGCTCTTAGCAGAACAAAAAGATTGGAAAATTAATTTAGTTTACTTTCTTTAAGCAACATCAGCAAAGAGGGAGCTTCCCCTCCTAATTTGAAGAGCAGTTTATCTGTGCATAGCTGTCTGTTTCTAATTCACATACCAAAGGTGCGAATTGAAACGCCAACAATAGGTTAGTAAACTTCTATAAGAGGTTTATTAGAAAGTTTAGTGGAATAAGTGCTCCCTTGACTGATTGTACTAAAGGAAAGTTTTTTTCTTGGACTCAAGCAGCTGAGAGAAGTTTTGAGCAGCTTAGAAAGGTGACAAAACCCTTATCCTTGCCTTACTAGACTTTGAAAAGATTTTTACCATTGAGTGTGATGCTTCAACAGTAGCCATTGGGGGTGTGTTGAGTCAAGAGGGCAAGCCAATTGCCTACTTCAGTGAGAAACTAAATGATGCCAAGAAGAGGTATGGTACTCTAAGTCACCGTATTCGCCGTATTTGAAGCTTGAAATTCGATTTTAGGCGAATTTCATTCTTTTGCATTAAATTCGTTGAAATTCGATAAATTCGACTGTACAGAAACCGCGGAGATTTTTTCATTAAAATCTGCATTTTTTAAAAACGTTTTTAGGTTTTCTGAAAAGCATTTTAGGTTTTTCGATTTTTTTTTTTATAAAACGCGGCTTATACTCTGTCTGAAGCACACGAAAATCAAAGGAGAACAAAAACGTCTATTTGAAAGGCGATTGAAGGACATCTGAAGGCGTTTTTAAGAGGCATTTCGGCGCCCTAGTTTGTCACGAGATTTGTCTTCGACCTCGGCTCCTGCAAAAAACGGCGGCTTTGAAGACTGAGTCTGAAACGACTCTCTGCTGCATTCCTACGCCGTTGCCATTTCCTCATGTGCCGTTTCCAGGCCAGCATCTTCAGCTGACGCCGTCGCCATTTCCAATTAGGCTTTTTTCATTGCGTGCTTTCTTCTCTTTCTTCTCTTCCACGTTTTTTCCCTGTGCGTATTTTTTGTTTTAGATTTGTTTTGTTTTATAATTTTATTATAATGTTTTTATTTTAGGGTTTTAATATCTATTTTATTATTTTTATATTTATATTAAATAATACATTTTTATAATATAAATAATAAACTACGTATAATATAATAAAATTTATATTTTATTATATTCTAGGTATTTTATTATTTATATTATAAATCTGTATTATTTTATGTAAGTATATGTATATTAAAATATTATAAATTTATATGTATTTTATTATTTCTGATTATATAATGTAAATATATTTATATTTTCATATAAATATATTTACATTAAATAATACAGATTTATAATGTAATATTTAATAGAAATATTATAATATATTTATATTCAGGAAATATTAATAAGTTAATAACATTATAATTTATAATAAAATATAAGGTTTATTATATTATATGTATTTTATAAATTTATAGAAAATATAAATATATTTACGTTAAATAATATAAATAATAAAATATATATAATATAAAATTATTTAACCTAAATATATTTATATTTAGAATTATAAATTATAGTTTCAATTTATTAATATATTTCTATTTTAGATGCATTTTCAATTTTTAATAATATACATGTTTATTAATTATTTAGATGTATTTTAAATTTTTAACATTATATATGTTAATTAATATATTTATAATAAAGATGTATTTTAGATTTTTGATAATAGATGTTAGTAAAATTTGATGTGATTATTTGATTTATGTTAAAATAAAATTTACTATTTTTATTTTGTTTTTTAGATTTAAAATAAGAAATATATATATTTTGTCTCAATGTTGTTTGAAATAAGATTTTGTGGATGTTTTAACTTTTAAATATTAAATATTATTTTGTCATTCAAACATACAGATTATGGCTCCCCAGAAATCAATTGCAGAGGCATGGAAATATATCACTCGCAATGGTACAGATCTCAAATGCACCAAGTGTGAGAAACCTTTTAAAGGCGGTTTGACAAGGGCAGTGGACCATTTACTTGGTATTACAAATGGTGCAGGAGGAGGTGTTACAACATGTCCTAAAGTTACTCCAGAAATGAGAGCTGCTTTAGAGAAAGAGCAATCAAATTCAATTGTAGGAAAAATGAAGCAGGCACAAAAGAAACAGAGAATTGAAGAAGATGCATCTAGATTCACATCTACTATGTCTTCCTCTTCTACTCAATCCAAACCGTTGAGGGTATCAAAAGAGCAAGGAACATTGAACAGCTTTTGGAAACCAGTAGAGAAACAGGAGGTGGATGATGCAGTAGCTGATTTGTTTTACACAAATGCTATTCCATTCAATGTTGCGAGAAACCCACATTTTCGTAATGCAGTTCACAAAATTGCAGAGTTTGGCAAAGGGTACACCCCCCCAGGTTCAGAGGCTATTAGGACAACTCTTCTGCAGAGGTCAAAAGATAGAGTGACTGAGAAATTAGCTACTGTCAAAGCCTCTTGGAGGAAAACAAGTTGCACTATATTGAGTGATGGATGGTCGGATATATGTCAAAGGCCATTGATTAATATTTTGGTGTCTTGTCCTGAGTGTGTTGTGTTTTTGAAAGTGATTGACACCATGAACCACAAGAAAACTTCTGAGTATATTTTTCAAATATTAGAGGAAGCCATTCTTGAAGTAGGAGTGGAAAATGTGGTTCAAGTGGTAACTGATAGTGCAGCAAATTGTGTGGGAGCAGGGAAGCTGATTGCAGAGAAGTACCCACAAATATATTGGAGCCCATGTGCAGCCCATTGTCTTGATTTGTTGCTTCATGACTTGGCTAAATTCCCATGGATACATGAAGCTATTCACAGAGGGAGAGCAATTGCAAATTTCATATGGAATCATCGTCTGACATTGAGTCTTTATAGGCAGCATGCATCCAGGGAGTTGTTGAGGCCTTGTGAAACAAGATTTGCTTCATTTTATATCACTTTGAAAAGAGTGGTTGAAGAAAAAGCAGCTTTGAGGTCTATTATTTGTTCCAATGAGTGGGAACACTCAGTGCTTTCTAAAGGTCCTAAGGGGAAGAACATAGAACAAATAATTCTAAACAGCAATTTCTGGGAAACTGCAGCAAAGGTTTTGCTTATATGTGAACCAATTGTTGATGTGCTTCGTATGGTTGATGGTGACACTCCTTGCCTTGGCATGCTTTACGAAAGCATGGACCGTTGTAAGGAAGCTGTTAAATTCTCTGATCCTAATTCACTAAGTCTAAGTCTTTAGTTCGATTTGATCTCCAAGAGCAGAATATCTATTGATTTCCATATGCTACTTTGAAGATCAAGACTCCCATATATATGGTTGAGAAAAGACACACCTTTTCGATTGATATGACTCTTGAATTTTATCCCTTTTAACAAGGCCGGCAATCAATCATATATATATATATGTATTTGATTTATTGAAAGCAGATTATACTTAGGATAGGAGTTTTGTTATCAATAATGATAATGTAAGATTGCAATCATTATGATCTCTGACCGAAGCTACCAGTCATCAACACTCCCTCTTAGCTAGGGAAGAGAACTCCAATTAAGTATTTATTGATATCACCTAACTTGTGATATCAGAAGATATGAAATTCTTTTGAAGGTGTCAGGTCTCATGACATACTTCATAACACATCTTCACTATTCAATACTCCCTCTAGGCTAAGGAAAATAACTTCCACTAAGTAAAAATGATATCACCTAACTCGTGATATCAAAAGATATGGTATGCATCTGAAAGTGTCAAGTCACATGACATTCTTCATAACACATCTTCATTATTCAACACTCCCTCTTTTAACTAGAGAGGATAACTTCCATCAAGTAAAATTGATATCACCTAACTCGTGATATCAGAAGATATGGTATGCTTCTGAAAGTGTCAAGTCACATGACATTCTTCATAACATATCTTCATTATGGTATGTGCACTGACATCAAGTCACATGATGTCTACCATAATTCATGGCATATCCACGGATATATAAATATCCACCATGATTATCTCTTAAGGATCACAATGATCTACAGATGACATCAAGTCCCATGATATCCATCAAGGTGTCCAAGAGATACTATCATGACATGTCCACAGATATCAAGTCACGTGATATCTATCATGATAGTTTATCATTGTAGAGTCATCACTTTACAATGTTACAAATGTCATTTCTATATCATGGAGTCACACACATGACAAAAGAGTTTACACATTAAACATCTTTATGTATTAGTACAACTTATAAACAATTTGAATTTCAAGCATAATATCATTACATAGTTTCTTAGTTCAACCTTAACTCTGGAGAGAGGTTTGGTGAGAATGTCTGTTGTTTGATCATTTGGTAGATCACATTCCTTTCTACCATGTCTCACAATGGTAGGGGATCTCAATGTGCTTAGTCAGTCCCACAGCTATACGAAGCCAAACTGCTTCTCTTGCTCCCATTGAGGCTACAATGTATTCAGCTTCCGTTGAGCTCTGTGCAACTAAAGATTGTTTTCTGCAAATCTAGGAGATTATAGCCGATCCTAAGCTGAAGCAACATCCTGATGTGATTTTCCGATCGGTTACACTTCCAGTCCAATCATATCCAATAGTGCTTTGAAGATATCTCAATATATGTTATACTAGGACCTTCCATTTGTTGTTGGAGTGCTCTACCAAATGAGCTACTAGCCCCTTGTGGCCAACCCATCATTAGTCCGGGTGTGGCTTATATCCAACACCCCCCCTTTAAGCCACACTGCGGGTGCTTGGAGCTCTTCTAAAGTTAGATCCTGGGACCTGTCGTTATGGAGTCTCTCAACATGATGCCTCATCTCAGTCTCAGAGATGAACAAGGGCTTTCACCTCATATCTCAGAGAATTATGCATTACAATAAGTGAAGATGTGACTCCCTCTGAAGCTCTAATTACTTCTTCTTCGAAGGGATGACTTCAGCCATCCACACAGTCTAATGGTTGCAAGTAGAGTCTTCATTTTCTTCTTCTTTTGAAAACAATTTCTTATGCTTCTGATCCGTCCTGAAAGCATTTAGAAGAGATTATAAATAGTTCATAACTATCCAAAGAAATATCATACAAAGTTTACTATGTTAGGTTATACCAATAGCTTTCAATGAACAGTTTGAATTTTCAAGGATCTTATATTAGTGAACATAATTTCAAGAGAAAACACAATCTCTCTTTACTAATCACACAAGATCTGAATAACCAATGCAAAAGGATAACCCTAGATTTCAAAAGTATAAACAAAAGAATACTTATATCAAGGAAATCAGAATCTCCTTAAGTGCTGCACATGAAAATCCTCAATTATATTTCTAAATCACTTCTCTACCTCCACGTAGACTTCTCTTGTGTCGTCCACCTGATGCTACTCTTCCCTTTTGACTTTGGTTAGATATGAATCTCCTTGGAGAAATCGTGGCATAATGAATCGGCCAGTATTTGTCTTTATACTATCAGACATGTCTTTAAAGCAAGGCTCCCTTACTCACGATGGCAAGAACAAGACACGGGTCTTCCAGAAATGATGCGACTATCAGTCAGGAAATTGGACGGCCTCAACAAACTTCCCGTCACCCTTCTAACGGCATACATATGCTCTTGGTCGCGTCAGCAAACACCAATCACTACCAATGTTATGTATATGGGATACAATAAAGAAGACCATTAATACTGTCTATTGGATGCTCAGATTGCATTAGTCGCTTGTAGAATCTTGTCTTCACTAGGTCAATAGACTCCTTATGGAGATAGATGTTTCATAAATACTGGCGGTGGTGGATGTTATCGCCAAAGATAACAATTAACAACGGCTTCAAAGTGTCCATGCAACCTTTGATAAGAACACCTCCAAATGCCCGCTCACACCTTCTTTCCTTAACGCCAACAAGGATGCAATCATCGATACCAATGATAGTCACGTCTTCAAAGGATTTTGAAAAATACGAAATGCAAAACATGAGAGTGAATAAATTCAATGGTCATTCAGATAGCCTGATAAATCCAACCACATCATCCTCAAACTCTTCCAATAAACCCAAATATGCTAGAGCACACAGTTTCTTCAATTACCAGTGTGAGACAAACACCCAGGCAGCACCCAACAGGACAATACAAGCCACCAATGGCCGATTACACACAATATAGAGTATTCGATGATGAATAGATTTCAATACGTAATGGTGTATACATAAATACTCTCATCTGATAATACAATAGAGAAATGTCGCTCAATGATAATCCTTCGGTATGCATATCCAAATATATTATCGGACTCTTTAGAAAGCAGCGGCGGCTCTATGCCCGATATTCTTTCCAGACGGCTCTATCTTCCAACGCCAATGATAAAGATGTCAATACCCGATATCGGAATGTACATGCTTTGGTATTGCTTCACAAATATCCACCAACAAAGTATCAAAATATCTTCCCTTATCTTGTTTAGACAAATCTGATGAACCTGCTCTGATACCATGTTAAATTCCCTGATCCTAATTCACTAAGTCTAAGTCTTTAGTTCGATTTGATCTCCAAGAGCAGAATATCTATTGATTTCCATATACTACTTTGAAGATCAAGACTCCCATATATATGGTTGAGAAAAGACACACCTTTTCGATTGATATGACTCTTGAATTTTATCCCTTTTAACAAGGCCGACAATCAATCATATATATATATGTATTTGATTTATTGAAAGCAGATTATACTTAGGATAGGAGTTTTGTTATCAATAATGATAATGTAAGATTGCAATCATTATGATCTCTGACCAAAGCTACCAGTCATCAACAGAAGCTATTCAAAAAGCACTAAACAATGTAGAAGCAGAATATATGGAGATATAGAAGACAGTTGATTGCAGATGGAAAATGATGCACACACCTTTACATGCAGCAGCTTGCTTTTTGGAGCCTAAGTTATTTTCTATTGATAGAGAAGGTGACACTGAAATTATGGCAGGGATTTTAGAAGCGGTTGGAAAGTATGAATCAAATCAAACAATTTCAGCACAAATCAGAAGTCAATTTTGGGTATACAAGAGCGGAGAAGGGTTGTTTGGAATGCAAGCAGCCAAATATGACATGGCACATGTACCTGGGCATAAATGGTGGATGACCTATGGAGCACAAACTCCTGAGCTACAAAAGTTTGCTATTCGAGTTTTGAGTCAGGGAGCAAGTTCATCAGCTTGTGAGAGGAACTGGAGTTGCTTTGATCACATTCATTCCAAAAAGAGGAATAAATTGTTGACTGGAAAGTTGGGAGATCTTGTCTATGTTCGCAGCAATTTAAAATTGCTCATGAACAAATCAGCAAAGGACTCTTCCTCACAACAAATTCTTGAAGACATAGCAGTGCCAGTTGCAGATGAGCCTGACTTTGCTGATGATGAATTGAGTAGTGATACAGATGATAATTTAGCATCTCAGCCAAGTGCTCTTGATGACTTGGAGCTTTTTTGAATTTCTAAAGTCTTTACTGTTATTGTACCTTTTTGAAAAAAGAACATCTTCGCAATCGTGATTTCACATGTTTTTTATGGTTTATATTTTATAAATGTGTCATGTTTTTGTAATGGCTCAAATCTATCTATCAATGTTAAACTATTTTTTAGACAATTGTATGGATATATTACTTATATATAAAAAAAAAAATTTAAAAATTACATAAGGCGAATTTTATTCGAACTTTATACTTTTCGAATTTTTTGCTTGTCGAATTTCAATGTTGTCGAATTCAAATTCGAATTCGAACCTGGTGACTTAGATGGTACTTATGATAAAGAATTGTATGCTATTGTCCAAACCATAGTTGGCAGACTCGCAGAAAACTCGCCGAGTTTTTTCTAGTTTAACTCGCTTGGACGAGTTTTTCCGAGTTTTTCCGGGTTTTTTCGAAAAACTCGCGAGTTTTTGCCGAGTTTTTCGAAAAAACTTGGCTTTGCAAAAAAAAGTGTTTCTAATGAAATTTAAGCAATTTTTTGAGTTTCCGAGTTTTTCTAAGTTTTTCCCAAATTTTAAAAAACTCTCCAATTTTTGGCTTGGTGAGTTTTTTTTTGGGGCGAGTCTTCCAACTATGGTCCAAACATTGAAATAGTGGAGGCACTACTTATTACATAGAGAATTCATCTTGTTGATAGACAATCAAGCGCCGGAATATATCAACTCCCAAGCCAAATTATCACATAAACATGCCAAGTGAGTCTCCTTTTTGCAAAATTATACATTTGTGGTTCAACATTTGAGTGGCAAAACTAATGTAGTGGCTGATGCTTTAAGTAAAAGACGTCACTTACTTGCCTCAATGACCAATGAGATTGTTGCATTTGAGGAAATGAAGGGAGAATATGCAAATGATCCTTATTTCAGCAAAATTATTGCTGCCCTCAATATTCCTGCCGTTGCAAGGAATAAATTTTCTGAAAATTACTTATTGGTAGGTGGATTTATATTTAGAGGACTCCAACTTTGTATCCCCACAGGATCTAAGAGGGAAAAATTGATTTGAGAAATGCATTCAAATGGCTTGGGGGGGCACTTTGGTAGGGACAAAACTTATAGCCTGGTAAGTGAGAATTTTTTTTGGCCTCAGTTAAGGAAGGAAGTGAATAAGTTTCTACAAGTAGAGTTTGTCAAGTTTATAAAGGAGGACAGCAAAACACAAGGTTATACAAACCCTTAGTGGATTGACATCTCCAAGGATTTTGTGTTGGGATTACCTCATAATCAACAAGGAAATGATTTTATTTTCATTGTTGTGGAGCAGTTCTCAAAGATGACCCACTTCATTCCCTGCAAAAAGTCTACTGATAAAAGTAAGGTTGCTGATTTGTTTTTTAAACAAATTGTTCGCTTGCATGGACTGCCCAAAACTATTACTAGTGATCGAGATACAAATTTTTTGAGCCACTTTTGGAGGACTTTGTGGAGAAAGCTTGATAGTAAACTGCAGTATAGTGTAGCCTATCATCCTCAAACAAATGGGCAAACTGAGGTGGTAAAAAGGAGTTTGGGTAATTTGCTTCAATGTCTGGTTGGGGAGAATCCAAGGCAATGGGATTTGACTTTGGCACAAGCTAAGTTTGCTTTTAATTCAAGCATCAATAGGTCCACTAGTAAGTCTCCTTTTCAAGTTGTTTTGGGAAACAATCCTAAGGGGGTTGTTGATCTTATTGATCTTCCAAATGAGAAATGGGTTAGTCAAGATGCAAAGGACATTGCAAGACACATACAAGAAATACAATAGCAAGTGAAGCACAAGCTACAACTAACCAATGAGCAATATAAAAGGAATGTTGATTTGCATTGGAGAGAGAAAGTATATGAGGAAGGTGAGCAAGTCATGGTGTATTTGCATAAAGAAAGATTTCCTCAAGGCACTTAAACAAATTAAAACCCAAGAAAGTGGGACCATGCAAAATACTAAAGAAAATTAGTGAGAATGCATATTTATTAACTTGCCTGAAGATTTGGACATTAGTCTTGTTTTCAACATTGCAGATCTTTACCCTTACCATTCTAGTCCTGAACAAATTCCTGATGAAGATGTGCTGAGAGACTTGTCAAGTACGTTGCCACAAAAAAAGAGAGAGCAAATTGAAAGGATAGTGGACACTAAGATTGCTGCCACAAGAGCCAAGAATTATAAGATGTATTTGGTAAAATGGGTGGGTTTACCAGATTCCAACAACACTTGGATCACTAAAGGAGATCTCATGAAGCTTACAAAATTAGACTCTTCTGAACCAAGAGATTCAGAGCCTTTCAAAGGCAAGGAAGATAATGTAACCAGTGATAATCTAAGTAATTGTTGGGCTCCCACTACCCGTCAATTTTTTTTCCTTTTTGAGTTGTTCGTGCTTTTTTTGGTTTGTAACTGTCGGCTTTGGACAGCCTCCATTTTTGGCTTGATTTGCCTTCTTGTATGGAAAAAGCAGAGGTTTTTTTGGTTTTGGGGGAAAATCAGGAAGGATACAGTTTATATTTTTGGTGGGAAATCAATGAGAACCATAGTTACGAGACTCGCCCAGACTCGCCAGGACTCGGCGAGTCCCGAGTCGAGTCACCCTGGCCGAGTCCTGGGGGCTCGGACTCGGACTCGGCCGAGTCCTACCGAGTCCTGGATGGACTCGCCGAGTCTGGTAGACTCGCCAAACTCGCCGAGTCCAGGCGAGTCCCATCAGCAGGACTCGACAAAAGGCAAGTTTTGAAAGTGAAAAAAATACATGAAATTTGATTTTTTTTTTTAAAATTTATTTACTTATTGTGAATGCAAAATGATGTACGCCATGGAGGTTTGTATGGTTTTGGAGGTCTTAATTTGGGCTTGGTGGCGGGGGCGCTGCCCCTTGACCTTGCCCTTGTATCGCAATAGGGAGTGGCCCAGGGCGCTGCCCTAGGACCCTACGAGGGGCGACCCCCCTCGACCCCGTTGGGGGTGCTGCCCCCAGACCCCCGCAAGGGGTGCTGCCCCCAGATCCCCACTAGGGGCGCTGCCCTAAGACACTGCCCCGCAAGGGGCGTTGCCCCTTGACCCCACTAGGGGCGCTGCTCCCAGATCCCCGCAAGGGGCGCTGCCCCCAAACCCCCACAGGGCGTTGCCCCTTGACCCCATTGGGGGGACTGCACCCAAACCCCCACGAGGGGTTGACCCTTAACCCCACTAGAGGCACTGCGCCTAAACCCCCACAAAGGGCACTACCTCTCAACCCCATCATGGCGATTTCCCTGATACTTGAGAATGAGATTATGGCTACTACATCATCCAGGACCTATCTTAGACACATTCATAGGAAAGATGCAAGCTCTTTTGAGCCATATACTTCTAGTTATTGTTTTGAATCTTTTGATATGTCATAGATTTCATATTCCATGAGTTTTGTATACATTTGAGTTTTTGACTATATATCTAAGTGTGCTATTGTCATATTTGTTTGGAACATTTGATGTCATGGATTTCATATTCCATGAGTTTTGTATACATTTGAGTCTTTGACTATATATCTAAGTGTGTTATTTTCTTGAGCAACTCAGCTACAATTTGTGTTTATAGTTATACTTATATGATCATGTGCTAGTGATGAGGACCTTGATTGGGTTGATTGGGTAGATAGAGAGGTTGAGGCTATAGCCATGGCAGAGGAGGAGGCTAAAGCATGAGCAAACACATCCAAAACTAATGTTGGTGAGGGTGGCATGGAGTCACAAGCAGAGACTATGGCTGCAATTTGTGTTTATAGTTATACTTATATGATCGATGTATACTTGTGCTAGTGATGAGGACCTTGATTGGGTTGACTGGGTAGATAGAGAGGTTGAGGCTATAGCCATGGCAGAGGAGGAGGCTAAAGCATGAGCAAACACATCCAAAACTAATGTTGGTGAGGGTGGCATGGAGTCACAAGCAGAGACTATGGCTGCAATTTGTGTTTATAGTTATACTTATATGATCGATGTATACTTGTGCTAGTGATGAGGACCTTGATTGGGTTGACTGGGTAGATAGAGAGGTTGAGGCTATAGCCATGGCAGAGGAGGAGGCTAAAGCATGAGCAAACACATCCAAAACTAATGTTGGTGAGGGTGGCATGGAGTCACAAGCAGAGACTATGGCTGCAATTTGTGTTTATAGTTATACTTATATGATCGATGTATACTTGTGCTAGTGATGAGGACCTTGATTGGGTTGACTGGGTAGATAGAGAGGTTGAGGCTATAGCCATGGCAGAGGAGGAGGCTAAAGCATGAGCAAACACATCCAAAACTAATGTTGGTGAGGGTGGCATGGAGTCACAAGCAGAGACTATGGCTGCAATTGCTACGTCATCTACGACCCACCTTAGATGCCTTCGTAGGAAGGATGCAAACTCCTTTGAGCCATAGACTTGTAGTTATTGTTTTGATATTTCATATTTGTTTGGAACATTTGATGTCGTGGACTCATATTTTGTACCACACACTACTACCTGGTTCTCAACCGTCGCTTGAGAGCATGGGTTGGAACAAGGACGCACATGATGCAACAAAAAAGACAATTGTAGACTTTTGGTACTACTGCACCATTCCCTTCCATGTAGCCAGGTAATTCTTTTTCGTTCAATTGTTCTAAAATTTATATTTAAATTGTATTATTTTAGAATCTAGATGTATCTCATTATCGAATTCAAATTTAAAGTTAAAAACTTAAAACTTTTCATTTTACAATACTTATGTAAGTAACTTTTCATCATCCAGGATCCTTAGACGCCTTCGTAGGAAGGATGTTGGCTCCACTATGCCATAGAGTCATAGACTTATAGCTATTGTTTTGATATTTCATATTTTTATGGAACATTTGATGTTATGGATTTCATATTCCATGAGTTTTGTATACATTTGACTAATTTTATATATCTAAGTATGCTATTTCCTTCAGCAACGCAACTACAATTTGTGTACTTTATACTTATGTGATCGTTGTATACTTGTGTATGTGATTAAATTTTATTTTATTTGTATTGTATTCAATAAAGGGTGCTTGAAACAAGTTTTAAATCCTTAAAAATCTCTAAATTTCTTGGGTTTTTTCAACTTTTTTTCATTTTGCCGAGTCTGCGCCGAGTCCGAGTCCCGAGTCCCCGAGTCCCGAGTCGAGTCGCCCTAGCCGAGTCCGAGCCGAGTCCGAGTCTCGTTACTATGATGAGAACAAAGGATGGAGGATTTCTATTTATTATCTCCATTTTATGCATGTCTTCTGTGAAAATGAACCTGAGTTTTGAGTTATACTTTGGTTTGATTATCAGTTATTATTGTATCCTTAGGTGTTTGTGGATGTTTTAAAAACTAGCATGCAGGTCATCAGAACCGAGAAGAGTGGTTAAGAGAGAGTAGAAGTACTCTTTGCATCATTTGTCCATCCCTAGGGTTGTATGGCCCCTCTTTCAACATAGTATGGTACCCAAGTGTAACATGCAGAAAGTATAAATATTGAAGCAGCACTATTTAAAGGCTACTAGAAGTTGTGCCAACATTGGTAGGGCCCATTAAAGGATACAGGAGAGTTTAGGAAGTCTTAATGACTTGAATAATTGCATTGCTCCACCCTTAGCTTGTCTCAATTATTGTATGGCTTCTCTTATGGGCTTTGCACACACGGCACTATTATTTTTTGTTTTCTTCACTCTTAACACACACCATTAATAAATTTATTATTTGCCTGCAAATCTTTAATAAATTTATACCTAATATCCTAAAGCCGACAATTGTAAACAAAATCCTCGCATCTCTATTTAAACACAATTGTGAAACTTGTGTGATTTCACCTACAAATCAGCTAGGGTAGATTTCTCACCACCAAAACCAATTCCCCTCGTCCTAGGGTTTGCTCTCACTGAAAGCTTCAAGTCTCCACAAAGAAAATACAATCAAGAATTAAAAAAAATGAGCTTCGAATTCACCTTTTATATTTTCACCATAGCACATTCTGTACTTTTTAAGTCTCGCCTTAAAATAAATCAATAAAGTACTTTTATAAAGTGACTTTATACTATTTGTCCTTTTAAATCACTTAAGTCGCCCTTTTAAATTAATTTAAAAAAAAATCATCCGGAAAATTAGTTTATTGGACAACTTTATTTAATTAATTAAATTCTTCCCTAACAGAGCCTAAAATTGGCCTACAAAAATTAAATAGGCTAAAAGGGGCTCTTTCGTCTACTCAATGGAAGGGGACATTACAATTCATTGATTATCTAACAATCTAATTTCTCCCCCACTATCCCCTCATCAACTGTTAAACTTGATCAAATCTATCAGATTATATCCTCTAATTTGAACTAGAAATAAAAGGTTGATGTCAAGTTAATTTTGTTGTATCTATGAAGTCCTAAGTCTGAAAGATTCTGATTTATATTTTCGATCCTGAAGAGCAGAGTAATTTATTGATTTTGATTATCTGCTATAGAGGATCCAATCACCCATAAATATGGGTAAGGAGGGGCACGACCCAGGATAGAGAGACGCGGCTTTCCAGAGACGTATCTCATGAGAGACACATCTTCATGGACACGTCTCATGAGCGACATGTCCTATGAGCGGACGTGTCTCCACTCCGCTCATGGGACGTGTCTTTCATTGTTAGTCCCTTCGTCTATAACAGCCGACGATTAGCCTCTTAATAATCAAACATAATTTATATATATGCAATTTGATTTAGTTCGATCTGAATATACTCATTTTATATTTTTCAATGCAGATCGCAAACCTATACTTAGGATTTGGAGATTTCGATACAAATGATGATGATGCATAAATGCAATCATCATTTATATCTGACCGTAGCTATCTATCTTCAACACTCTCTCTTAGCTAGGGGAGATAACTTCAAACAAGTATAAAGTGATATCACCTTACTCGTGATATCAAAAGATATGATATACTAAAAGTGTCAAGTCACATGACATTCTTCATAACACATCTTCATTATGGTATGTGCACTGACATCAAGTCTCATGATGTCTACCATAATAGATCATGGCATGTCCATGGATATGTATACATATCCACCATGAATAAGGATCATAATGATCTTCAAATTGATATCAAGTCTCATGATATCTATCAAAATGTCCATAAGATACTATCATGACATATCCACAGATATCAAGTCACATGATATCTATCATGATAGTCCAACTAATCATTGTAGAGTCGTCACTTTACAATGTCAAATACAAGTGTTCATTATCAGAAAGATTGTCACCTTTCAATAATGTACACAGGGGGAGAGAGGGCCCATAAATTCATGGAGTCACACACATGACAAAAGAGTTTACACATTAAACATCTTTTAAATACATTAGTACAAAATAAACAATTTGAATTTCAATCTCAATAACAAATTACATTTCAACCATACCAAGTTTCTTCCTGAAGTGTTCAACTTTAACTCTGGAGAGAGGCTTCGTGAGAATGTCTACTGTTTGATCATTTGTACTAATATACTCCAACTGGATCACATTCCTTTCTACCATGTCTCTTACATAGTGGTAAGGGATCTCAATAGGCTTAGATCTATCATGGAATACTGGATTTACTGAAAGCTTAATGCAACTCTGATTATCAAAATGGATAATAGTGGGATTCGAGGGCTCACCAAATAGTCCCACAAGCAATTTCCGGAGCCATATTGCTTCTCTTGCCCCCATAGAGGCTGCAATATATACAGCTTATGTCGAACTTTGTGCCACTAAAGACTGTTTTCTGCTGATCCAAGAGATCATAGCTGATCCTAAACTAAAGAATTATACTGATGTGCTTTTCCGATCGGTTACACTTCCAGCCCAATCTGAATCAGAGTATCCATGTAAATCTAGTTGGTCATTTATGTATTTAAGACCATATCCAATAGTACCTTGAAGGTATCTCAATATGTGCTTCACAGCAACAAGGTGAATTTCCTTTGGCTCACACATGAACTGGCTTAGGGCATTCACTGAATAGCAAATATCCGGTCTGGTGTTAACCAAGTACATTAATGATCCAATTATCTGTTTATAGAGAGTAGGATCTGCAAATTTTGATTATGCTGCTGCTTCTTTCAATTTGTGTAAGTTGGTTTCCATAGGTGTAGACATGGGTCTACAATCCAACATCCCAAATCTCTTCAGAATATCAATAGTGTACTTTCCTTGATTTAGGATGATGCCATCTGATTTCTGCCGGACTTCTAACCCCAGAAAGTAATGCAAAATGCCCAAGTCTTTCATGTAAAATTCTGAAGTCAGGTTCTTTTTACCTTGAGCAATAAGGTGATCTTCTCATGTTATCAGCAGGTCATCAACATATAAAATTATGTTGTACCCAAACCAAAAATTTTGCTTCATTAAGGCATTTTGCTTAAAATGGTCTAAACCTTGTAAAAGTGAGGTCAAAACTCAGTTTTTGGGCAAATAAAGTATGGGCTTTGAGTCAATGTCATGCCACGAAGATAATGGCAAAATTTGAAAATTTTGAAAATTAGGGTTTCTGAAATCTATTTTTAGCCCGAAACCCTAAAAAATAAGAACTTGTCAGAATTGGCTGAAATTAATTTTGATTGGCTTATTTCACATCACGATCACAGTGGTGAAGTCAGTTTCAGTTAAAAGTCAGTTTAAGGCTGGTGGGTAGTTATAACTTTTTCAGGAGAAAAGTTAGGACCTCTGAGGTCATTAATGGCAGTTGGCCAGCACCAGGTGTTAATATCTAAGCCTGAAACTCAAAGAAGAACGCTTTACGATAAAAGATGTTGAAAATTATGCTTTTTGACAGAGGAGATTTTCAACGAGGTAAAAGTACTATGAAATTGACTAAGTCTGGATTGAAAATATTCTAAGTCTGGAGGTCAAAAGCGCCTCTCAGCTAGGGGCGCCCATCATTATGGAAGTTGTATTCAACTTTTTGTGAAATTTTCTACCAAGATGACTTCTCCAGTTTCCCGATAGCTTCACAATGAGCTAGCCATCCAGTCCGACGGAGGAGTAAAACGCCTGAAAACGGAAATTCAGTACAGAACGAGGGAAATGCAAAGTAGATAACTTTGAAGAGAAAAAGCGCCCCTGGAGGCCAGGGGCGCCCATCTTTTTGAAGATTCGGATGAAGTCTTTTGATCAAGTGACACCCAGGAAGTTTGTTTCTATTTTTGGTCCAGCTCCGCGATGCATCTATCAACAAGTGAATCTGAGTTGCCGAGTTGCCGCCATCAGTGGTCAAACTTGAGGTTTCAGACTTGATCAAAAATTGTTCAGAAAGGACAAAAGCACCCCTGGAGGCCAGGGGCGCCCAAGGTTTTGAGACCTTTAATGAAATCTGTTTGATGATTTCAAATACTCATCTCGTACGTGTCAACTTCAGCTTTCCGTTCCCTGTCTCAGCCGATTCAGAAGATGTCTTGGCAATCCGCAGCCGGAAGTTGAGTAATTTTTGCCAGTTGCAATAATGGATAACATTGGTTGAGAAAAGCGCCCCTGGAGGCCAGGGGCGCCCATGATTTAGGAAGGTTAAATGATGTTTTTATATAAAGTGTTCATCAGGAGCCTTTACTCAGAATTCAGCCTGCTCCGCAGTGAGCCAGTCAGCATGTTCTGAAGTTTTGTCAAATGTCGGGAAACGTCAAGTGAAATATAGTCAAGTTATCAGTGAAAATGATGAAAATGCCTGAAAATATTCTAACACTGAGGTCAAAAGCGCCCCTGGAGGCCAGGGGCGCCCATCTTTTTGAAGCCTCAGATGGTTGAATTTTGAATTGCCACCTCAAGGAATCTTCTTGTCAGTTTTGGTCCTGCTCTTCATCGAGATTGTCAGCCAGTTGATCCGACGTGACAGTCAACCAGAATCAATGATCGAACATGAGCTTCGTTTGAGGTTTTAGATTCTAAATTTTCAGAAAATGTCTAAATAAGGAAGGACGCCTAAAGTCAAAGGTTGACTTCTTGAAATTCAAAAGTAGAAGTGCGCATGAAGAGAGTTTTCAGTTTGCCAAATTTTGATCTTCAGTTAAACTCTTTTTCAGGTCGACTTCTATTTTACCTATTTTTTAGTCATAACTGGCTAAACTTAGTTTGCATGCATCAGTTAACTGAATCTTCAAGATGGCGCCCTAACTTGGGTTGGTTCTACATCCAGTTAACTGAGTTTGAAGCCAAATATAGGCCATGCGTGAGTTTTGAAGCACCAGTTGTACTTCAAGCGCTATTTCCAAAGCTTAGCATGCATTCCACACGCCTTAGAAGATATTTTTCTATATATTTTGCTAATGGCGTCCATTTTTCTTCATCAAAGTTGACAAGAAACATCTTTCTTGAGCATAAAATTGATCTGCAGGTGCTACAGGTGTCAGATTTCAGTATTCTTCGTAGCTACAGATTCAAATTGTTCAAGGGAAGATTATTTCAGACTTGGTTTCTATTTTGCATGCAGGTTTTATCAGTTCTACTTCAAGCATAGGCAAATTTTTACAGAAGAAGAGAGAAAACAAAAAAAATAAAACTTCTATTCTTCTGTATTACTTTCTTCTATTCTCGTCTTAGGTTTTCTTCGCATGTCAAAGAAAACGGCAGATTTTTCAGAAAAGCATCATCTGGGTTCGAGTATTTCAGCATCAACAACAATACCCATGTCTTAGATTATTTTGCGAAAATTGCTCCGCTGCCTTTTTTCTAGAAGCACTGTGTTTTTTTCCATAATTCTCTTTGCATGTGGGCCTAAATCACGTTTTTTCGCAAATCTTTTGATCTGGGTGGTTTTAGGATTCATTTCTACACAAAACCCATGTTCCAAATTTTCACAGAAAAAATTTGCCCCCAGTGCCCCTAACTGCCAGTTCAAATCTCAACCGAAAACCTTTTGCATGCAAGCCTAAATCCCATTTTTTCACAATTCTAATGTGTTAGGTTGTGTAGAATTTGATTCTACACAAAACCCATATCTTAGAATTTGTTCGAAAAAATTCACTTCCCCTTGCTATTTTTAGCCTATCCCTGAGCTTTTCCAGTTTTTCCAAAGTGGTCCAAACATACCCGACTTTACAGTCAAAAGTCTAGTTTTTCAGAATGCAGTATAATCCCATAGACTATAAGGCCAAACAGGTCTTTCTTCATAACTTTCTGAAAACTACCGATACCGACTTAAGTCATGTTTTTCCCATCATCAATCTGAACTCATTGGAGGGTATCAGCAGTACTACAATCAAAAAATCTTGAACGTTCAGGGATACTTGCAGCGGCATCCATTCCTATCTCAGTCTTTGATCTTGAGTTCGTACTTGCTTGTGTTAAGCATTATGACTCGTCTACCAGACAAATCAGATCGACAAATGGAAGGATTATTTGTAGCCTTAAGCCGAGGGATGTAGAAAAATGTTTTTCTATTCCTCCACGTTCAGATCATTTCGCTATATCCATTTCAGATTGTGACAGAATATGGGAAGAGGACAAGGATAAATCACAGAAGAAAGTAGCTCAACGATGGTTGGAGGTTCAGAAAACCAACATGCCAAGGAAGATTGCACGTGGGGATTTCAAAGACGAGATTGCTATTTTGATAACTTTCCTTAATCGGTTAGCAGGTTCTAAAGACGCAAGCGTTTTCCGAACATGGATGTTCTACCTCATCTAATGAGTTATTGATAAAAAAGAAACATTTGACTGGGCCATGTTTATCAATGAGTGTCTTCACCAGCAGATTACAGAGTTCCTAAAGATTCATGAATTCCATATGGTAACTTTTCTGGTTTACTTAGTTGCATTTCAAGGCAGCTTTAAATTATTAAAGACCGATGGAGTTCTGGGTGTTCAGCGAGTGCACGAATACTACCCTCAGTTGGAGTTTTTGAAAGCTGAACAGGACTTTACAGCAGTGAATGATCACTTTCTTATGAGGACAGTCAGAAATTTGGATAATGAGATGCATGTGAGGATTTCTACAGAGGCACAATCAGCAATGGAGAGTTGGGCAGATTGGTTTATCCAATTTCCTACTTTCACATATATTCGTGTATATGGATATACAGGAGAGCCTCTGATGCTACCGAGTACCCATTGGATAAGGTTCTTTTCATGGAGTTCATGAGACAGGCACATGAGGTTCACACTTTTCTTCGCAATCGACATAAGCCAGCTTTCACCTTTCCGTTTGAGTTAGGTATTTACAAATGCAAAACAGCTGCTGATTGCAAGTTAATGGCACACGAGTTAGAGAAACTTCAGCTTGGGTGTTTTCCTCAGAAGCGTGCCTATGATCCGTTGGGTCATTATTCAGCAAGGTTGGAGCGAAATGTTTCACATTCGGCAGCGCTTGAGGACTTTTGGGTTAATTGTGAGGATGAATTTGAGGTGCGCCGTCGTCATTATTGTAGGCTTACTGTTCCACAGATTGCTGATTTCTTGTCAGAAGATGTGGAAGGTTTGTCTGATGATGATGGCGAGATACTTCTTCATTCATTCATTAGAGACCAAGTTGCTCGCCAGCCACTTCGCCAACCTGATTGGTATGTCCCATTGAACACTTCAGTGAAAGACTTATCCAGGTCTGTTATCAAAACCACCATGTACTTCCTTGAGAGCAAGCGGAAGCGAAGGGTGATCCCAGTTACAGAGCCGCCAGCAGTGGTAGTTTCTTCTTTACCTTCTACTTCTAGGGCTAAACCTCGAGTCAAGGTTACTATGAGGCCGCCTGAAGGGGTTAAGATGGGAATTAATTCAAAAGGAAAAGCATCACCAAAAGGAAACAGGTTGAGAGAGAGCCAGCACTTCCAGTTGAGAAAGAGCCAACGCTACCAGTTTCAGAGACAGTACTTCTAGAGCCAGTTATTTCATCGAAACCAGTTATTCAAACTGAGGCCGGTTTGTCATCTCCAAGTTCACCTTTTTCACCACACTCGTCTCCCATAGATATTGATTCAGAGCCTGAGACTCCGATACATGAGACCTTCATACCAGTGGATCCGCCAGCAGCTGATACTGTAGAAACGGCCCCACCTCGAGAGGACAATATTCCTTATTCATCTTGGCTCGAGAAGTCATTGGAGAGGGAGAGGTGTACGCCTTCATATAATCTTGATTTGTCTAAGTTTGGTGAGCCCTATCAGAACAGGTTGAATAAGAGGGCCAAAAAGCAGATAAATATTGAGAAGAATCTTGAGGCAGAGATCGTCATAGAGGTTGCTACTCCTCCAGAAGGCAAATACTTGGATGAAGTTGATGTTGGTGATTTTACCTTCGTCAAAACTAATCTGGGTAAGAATACTCGACACACCGACGTGAATCTGTTCAGAGTCGTCGCGAGTAATCTAGAGGAGCGCGTCATGAAAGATGGTGAGGATAAGGCAATTCTCAAGGCTGAGATCAGACAACTTCGCAAGTACATCTCGAGTTTGCTTCATGGCAACGAGGGGCAAGCACCTTTACTCCCACAACTTCGAGAGACCGCCGCAAAACAGCAAAGGATTCAACACTTGGTTAATCGAGGAAAGCTACTGGATACCTGGATTGAAGACTTTATTGTTGTTGGTCGACACCTCCTCACAGAGCTATATCAGTTGAGGGTTGACGCACATAGTCTTCGCCAGAAAATTCAGGAGCTCGAGATTTGCATAGCCGAGCGTAAGCTGAAGGACCTGATTTTGATATCACAGCTTGCAGGAATCTATGATGCCATTGAAGCAGATGGAGATCAGAAGAAGGTCTTCACTTGGAGAGAATTGTATCTTTGCAGGGTGGAGACATATGACAGAATTTCTGCTAAGATGAGCATGATTCAGGAAAAGGTTGTTGCAGCTCTTCGTTTCATCAGCGAGTACATCACTCAGATCCCATGTCATTATTGACATGAGGATGGTACCTACGCCGAGTTAGAGGCAGTTCAAGCTGAGTTTGAAGAGTTAGTTCGTGATAACCTATGTGGAGGGCCAGAGGCGTCCAAGATGGAGGAGTTTACAATGCTGACTATCAGTTTCAGAAAGGTGACCACAGAGGTTAGAGATAGTCAGAGGGAGATCCGAGATGGAGACAAAGAGTTGGACAAGCAGTTAATCATCGTGGACAGCATCAAAGTGCCAAATGATGATACTATTGATAAATTCTTGGAGGAGATGATAAACTTGGAGTAGACTTTCAGTTAGACCATGCAGTTGCTTACAATGATGAGTCATCAGTCATCAGAAGTAGTTAACTCGAGGCTTCTTTCCGAGTTAACTTGCTGTTATACATTGCATACATGTCTTTCTTGGAAACATCTACATATACTTGGAGATTAGATTAGATGTTTCAATTAACTGATGATAGCATTCCAGTTAACTGTATAGTTTCATTCAATTAGGGTTTAGGAATAAGATCTTGCATGCATTGCAAGACTTTAGTTGACTCAAGGTGATTTTAGGGTTGCCTACACCTTGAAGTCTATAAATAAGAGCTTTTAGCTCATTTGTATTTTAACTTTTGCTTGATAGCATACATGCTGCGCCTACCTTGCCTGTAGTATTGCTATTATTGTATCTGTTCAAAGAGTAATTGCTGTTATAATAAATTGTTGCGCCTACCTTGCCTTCATATTATTGTTATGGTGTTTATTCGACCTTAGTTAAATGGGGTTGCTGGTTTGATCGTTATTGCATGCGTGTTGCGTCTATACAATCTACTGTCCCAGTTGCTTACCTTTTGTTTTGTTTATTATAAGCCTATTCAGAAGAGCAAATAGTTGCGCCTACCTTGCCTTCATGTTGCGAAACTGTACTCAAAGCTTATCGTATGATGTGTGTTATAGTAGACTCATTCAGCCAAGCAGATAGTTGCGCCTACCTTGCCTTCATGTTGTGAAGTTGTACCAGGTTTACCATTCATTTGTTTGTTTTAATAAACTTCTTCCCGGATTAGCAAATAGTTGCGCCTACCTTGCCTTCATGTTGTGAGCCCGCACCTGGAGTTTATCGTACAATACATTCCTGCTCCATTTCCTCATGCTCTGTTTCTTGAGGAAATTGGATAGATATTAAAGAAGTTAGCTTAGTTGTAGTTACATGATCTGCGAAACCAGAAAATACTTAGCTGCAACGTTCTAGGTTTTCTTAACCTTGTGCCTCTACCAGCTGAGAACAAAAAGATAGGACATTAGTTTAGTTTTCTATTTCATGCATTCCAGCACAACGAGGGAGCTTCCCCTCCTAATTTGAAGAGCACTCATTGCGTAGTGTGCATAGCTGTACGTACAAACTCACACTCCAGAGGTGTTAGTTCTTACGCCAACAAATTATTATTAGCATATCACCTTTAATTACCTTAAAATAGAGATTTGGATCTGCATCATTCTTGGAAAATCCTAGTCCCAAGAGATAGCTGTCAATTCTTTCATACCAAGCCCTGGGAGCCTATTTAAGTCCATATAGAGCTTTCTTTAATCTGCATACTTGTGAGTTAGTTTGATGTATCACAAAACCTCCAAGTTGCTCTAGATAGACTTCTTCTTCAATGGTCCCATTCAGGAAGGCAGTTTTCACATCCATTTGATGGATCTTCCAGCCTTTAGCTGCTGCAATAGCTATTACTGCTCTCACAGAGGAGTACCGAGTAACAGGGGCAAATGTCTCTTCATAATCAATACCTTATTTTTGTGAGAAACCTCTGGCCACAAAATGTGCCTTGTGTTTTTCTATACTGCCATCAGCAACATGTTTGATTTTGAAGAGCCATTTGGAAGAGACAACAGATTTCTCTTTTGGTCTAGGTACTATATCCCATACATCATTTTTCAAAATGGACTGATACTCTTCCATCATTGCATCCTTCCACACTTGATGTTTGAAAGCTTTCGTAACACTAGTAGGTTCTGAACTAATGATCTCATTCATTAAGGCAACATAGCTCGAGAATCTTTTGGGTCTCTTACTTTCTCTAAAAGTTCCTTTGGGTGTTGTATGATTCTCAGCTTCTTTAATCATCTTCCTAGCCCAAAGTGGTCTCTTCTTGTTGTTGTCATTGGGATTCTCTTCTGGAGAGTTTGATTTTCACTTAAGATTTCTTCAGGATACTCCCTCTGAATCTCAGGAGCAGGCTCCTCTTCTAAGACTTTAGGGGAATCTTGAATATCTCTCTCACTTGAGCTCTTTGCCCTTTTGAAGGCAATGTCTTCCTCAAATATGACATCTCTACCCAGTTCAATTTGTTTCTGCCCGGATATGTATATTCTATAGGATTTGGAGGTTTCACTATATCCCACAAATACCCCTTTCTTTCCAGAAGGTTCTAGTTTGGATCTTTTTTCCTTCGGTACATGAATGTAGACAGGGCAACCAAATATCCTTAAGTGACTTATGTCAGGTTTTATACCAGTAAATGCTTCTTCAGGAGTCTTGTTATCTAGATGTGAGTGGGGACATCTATTTTGGATGTAGACAGCTGTCCTAGAGGCTTCTGCCCAAAATGGGGTTTCAATGTTTTGGTCAAACAACATTGCTCTAGCAACTTCTACAATAGTTCTTTTTTTTCTTTCAGCAACACCATTTTGTTGAGAGTTGTAGGCTATAGTAAACTCCCTCTTGATCCCAGCATTTACACAAAATTTCTTAAAGATTTCTGAGGTGTATTCCTTCCCATTATCTGTTCTTAGGATTTTGGTTTTCTTCCCGGAGAAGTTTTCTGTAAGTGTTTTGAACTCCTTAAACCTTTTAAGGATTTCTATTGACTCTTTACACTTAAGAAAATATATCCAGGTCTTCCTAGAGAAGTCATCTACAAATATTACATAATATAAGAATCCCACCATGGAAGGTACAGACATGGGTCCACATAAGTTAGAGTGTACTAGTTCTAACACATTATTGGTTTTACTCAAACTATTTTGGAAGGTTCCCTTTGTATTCTTTGCTAGGGCACACCCTCTTCATGTTCCTTCATGGATTTGTTTTAGTTTGGGCAATCCTGTTACTAATTTTTCTACAGAAGGTAGGGCGCGGAAGTGAAGATGTCCTAATCTTCGATGCCAAATTTCATTTGAGTCTGAGGACTCATGAATAAGAGCTTGTTTAGAATCCGTGCACAGTTTGTAGAGATATCCTTGTCTTACTCCTATAGTTTGAGCTTTCTTTATATTTGAGTTCTTTGGCCATGCCAAAACTTTTCCATCCATAAAGGTAACCCTATATCCGTTGTCTTCAAGAGCATAAATGGATATTAGGTTCCTTTTTATTCCTAGTACAAACAATACTCCAGTGAGTTGTAGAGAAAGGCCAGACTTCAAGTTTATGGTGCAAGTTCCAACCCCTCTTACTGGATGTGCAAAATCATCCCCAATAGTCACTTCATCAGATTCTTCTTTTATAGTATCTAGTTGTTCTCTGAACCCTGTGATGTGCCTAGATGAACCACTATCAATTACCCAGTTGTTGACTTGGTTTGATACTTGACTTGATAGTGCTGAGAAGAAAACAAATTTCTCAGAGTCATAGTCTGTATTTGTTTTTCCAACTTTAGCAAAGGATGCTTGTTGTTTTGTTCTATCAGGGCACTTCATTGCATAGTGTCCATATTGATCACATCTGAAACATTGTACTTGAGAGATGTCTTTCCTCTTCTTGAATGATCCTTTTCCATAAGAATTCCTCTTTCTTTTGAATGATCCTTTCCCATAAGAATTCTTCTTAACCCTTTTATGAGAATTTGTGTTTGGCACATGAATATCCTCATCTATGGGTTTCTGATTGTTTCCTTTTGTTAAGAGTCTTGTTTCTTCTTGTAAGCAGTCTGTTGTCAGCCTATCAAATTTAGGGAGTTTAGATCTCACACTTATTCCTTGAACAAATGACTCCCATGAGTTTGGTAGGCCTCCTAGAGCTATTAGTGTTAACTACTTGCTATCAATTTGATATCCAATTGTTGATAGTTGATCTCTTAGTTCAGTGATTCTCATGAAGTATGCATTAATAGATTCTCCTTTGTTTATTTGAACATGGTTAAGTTGCCTCTTTAAAGCAAGGGTCCTACTGGTGTTGTTTATTTCAAAGGTGCTCTCAAGGGATTTAAACATTAGGTATGCAGTCTCATGTTTCGACAGAATAGGTACTATATGGTCCCTAACTGCATCTACTAAAATTTTCATAGCTTTCTCATTGTTCTCAATCCCTTGAGTTTTCTCTGGATCATCCTCTGGTTCTCTCTTGTTTTCTTTCACAAATGAGTCTAACTTATTTTCTTTTAGAATCATCATGATTCTGAATTTCCATGATGTAAAGTTGTTTGCACCTTCAAGACGATCTTCAAATCTGATCACACTTGACATTATGAAGAATGGAATGTGTTTATTATTTCAAGATAAGACGATTTTAAATAATCTGATATTTTTTTAATCGGATCTTCCTAACGTGGCTTTGATACCATGTTAAACTTGATCAAATCTATCAGATTATATCCTCTAATTTGAACTAGAAATAAAAGGTTGATGTCAAGTTAATTCTGTTGTATCTATGAAGTCCTAAGTCTGAAAGATTCTGATTTATATTTTCGATCCTGAAGAGCAGAGTAATTTATTGATTTTGATTATCTGCTATAGAGGATCCGATCACCCATAAATATGGGTAAGGAGGGGCATGACCCAGGATAGAGAGACGCGGCTTTCAGGAGACGTATCTCATGAGAGACACGTCTCCTGAGCGACATGTCCTATGAGCGGATGTGTCTCCATAGCTATAGAGGATCCGATCACCCATTAATATGGGTAAGGAGGGGCATGACCTAGGATAGAGAGACGCGGCTTTCAGGAGACGTATCTCATGAGAGACATGTCTCATGAGCGACACGTCCGCTCATGGGACGTGTCTTTCATTGTTAGTCCCTTTGTCTATAACAGCCGACGATTAGCCTCTTAATAATCAAACATAATTTATATATATGCAATTTGATTTAGTTCGATCTGAATATACTCATTTTATATTTTTCAATGCAGATCGCAAACCTGTACTTAGGATTTGGAGATTTCGATATAAATGATGATGATGCATAAATGCAATCATCATTTATATCTGACCGTAGCTATCTATCTTCAACATCAACCAACCAAAACAATTTGCATACTTTTGAATTAGGTTCCATTGCTTGTGATAATGTGTAGTTTTACCACTTCACAATAGAATTTGTACTAGTTCTACATAGATTTTAGATAAGTATATCTAAATTGTCATTTTCTCGTGGAGAATTTTTTATCAATATTTGATAATAAAAAAGTGAAACCACTCATAATGTCTTACATATTTTTAGAAATAAGAAATTTTATGTAGACATAACATAGGTGTTATTCTCAATATAATCTACTTGAAAAAGTATTTTTTTTAAAATAATTTTCCCTTTACAGTTTCTAATTTTCTATGTTATTATGTGTTGGTAAATAATACTTCACTCAATATAGCACCACCTCAAATATTTAGTTCTTTAATTAGAGCTCTCTTCACACATGCTCCCCTTTTCCATGTTCAACTTCAAAAAAACTCCAAACGAGAGGCATACCCTTCTCTCCATTAGGCTCTAATAAATGAGATTGATCATCACTCATGTAAAAATGACACTCCCTACTTATCTTCTTGTTATCTTCTATACTTGGAGGAGCATGTCTGTAGGTGGTGTGAATAAAAATAACAATCTGAGTAGAATTATGGTACTAGCATTGCACTTTACTTTGTGGTTGTAATGTGTAGTTTTTTGCAAAATTAAACTATAGAGACAAGAGTTCCAATTGGGAATAAATATTCACACATCCTGAATAGCTAACCTAACCATCAAGACCTATGGTTATATTTAACATACTTTTAATTTTTCACCTAAAATCTAAAAATAAAATCATCAACACTTCTCTTGTAACCCAACCAATATCTACAACCTTCATCTCCACTCTGCAAATTGTATTTCACTATCTCATATCCCTTCTTCTCAACCATAGTTTTATTTCCAAAATCATGCTCAATATCCACATGTATACATGATGTAAAATTTGATACCCACCACATTGTACACACTTTTCATTTAATTATTTTTATTGAAAATGGAACCACCATCTCTAACACATAAAAATGAATCTAACAAGTTCCTAGATGACTTTGGTAGTTGAATTGAGCCATACTCATATAACATTTAATTAGTGTGTAAATTAGAACAAACATTACATAATAGTTCATGATACATAGAAAAATGCATGTGGTATTTGCAACATGTACTACAAATTTTAAGAGGCACACAATAAAAGGGCTCACAAGATTAAAATTCTCTTTGTAAGATTTTCAAACATGGATGTGCATCAAATTTTTGTTTTGTACAATGTTGTGTTGGTGATTTGAGTTGTCAGTTCCAAATCCCTAAAGGTAGATCTCTTCTTGAGTGCTAGGGGCATCAAACTCAAGGAAAAACCTGCAACCAAGGGAACTTAGGACCAATGATTGAGGTGGGTAAAACCTCCTTCACTTATGGTTCTATTAGGCCAAGGGACCTTCTCTAAGATGTTGCAATTGAATAAAATCATATAATATGAACAATTTCCCTGCCCCAAACCATACTTACTCATAGTGTACACCTATTTCAATTGTTACAATATACCTATATGTTGGTTTGATTATGCAAGGATAAGCATCTTCATTTGAATAGACAAAGACTTGCCATAGGGAGTGTTTAAGGATAGGGATGAAACAACCCCTATTGGTGTTATGCACTCTAACACGTGGAAGCTAACAAGTACTAGAAATAAGACAAGTTGAAAGTAAATAATTTATTTATTTTTATTGTGTTGAGGTGAAATAATATGGAGCAAAAAATAGATTGGTGCCTATATCCAATTGGGTATAAAGTTATTGAATTTTCTTAAATGACGTAACCATAGAACCAAAAGGTAAAATCTTAATGAAGGTCCCACAAAGGACTATATCAATGAGAATATTAAAACAAACTAGGTTCTACCTTTATATTCAAATAGAAATATGGATTTACAAAATATTAGATAAGTAATACTTAGTAATCTTTGAGAAACATGAACATTTCCTTTATTATTTTTGAAAAAGTATGTTACACCCCGATTGTATAGCTACTATTGCACAGGGCAAATGAGTGTATTGTGTGAATCTTTGATATGAATAAAACGTGTTTTGTTATCAAAATGAATGTTCTCTATTTAAATGACTGTCTCATTTGGTTGGTACTTCTATTGATGTTATGTTGCATGCAAAGTATTGAATTGACAATTTTCTAACTTAGACATTTTGTATACTGTTGATGTTATGAACAAGTAACTGCCGAGATTGTATGTCTATGGATGCAGGAACAGGAACTATTCCTCCAGGCATAGGGGAGACATCACTCGGGAGAGGGGCTTGGTCGAGTAACCGGTAAAGTTGATCAAGCTGAGCATACACACACTTCACTGAAAATTTTAGGAACTGAGTCAGATTAAGTTGTCGTGATAAGTCATCCTTAGGCTTAGGAGTTATGATTACTTCTTCATGCTTTATGAGTGGTGTTCCTTGATTGACTGACTTACTGTTCTGTGAGCCTTGAATGTGAAATGTGACCTGATAAGTTACTGATGCCTGGAATTTACAGTTAAATGTATAAATACGTGTTTATGCAATTACGTCTATTAGAGGTGCTCTGACTGGCCTATAATACACGTAATTGGAGATTTGAAAATAAACATGTATAGATATATTTAAGTGTAAACTGGGTAAGTTAATTAATATATTTAATAATATATTTAATATCGATGTTATTATAGTTTTACCAATAATATAATATATTAATATATCTAATATAATATTTGAATATTATATAGATATATTTATATATTTAAAGAAAGGTAAGTTAAAAACTATAATAATATTGTATTGAATATAATACAAAATATATTAATACATTTTAATGAGAATATTAAAATATCTAAACCTTTGGAAAGATTTTATATAAACTATAATCTTTGGCATTTAAATTTACATTTATCTTATAAAGGTATTTGAGTTTATTTACCTTTGGAAATAAAGGTAATAAGACTTTCATAGTCTTTGGTAAATACTTTGCAAACCATACAAAGGAAATTCGAAATATTGAAATACTTGGAAAATATTAAAAGGAAAAAGAATTTCGAAATTTTGTAAAGACCAATGGAAATTTATAAAAATCATTTAAGGAAATGTAAGTATGAACTATAGACTTTGGAAAGTATAAAAGAAACATTTGAAAAATCGCGGATTTCTTCCCGTGAAGAAATCGCGCGACTGTGTTAAGCAAAGAAATGGCGAAAAACTTCAGCAAATACAGTCCGCGCCCAGCTCACACTTGAAAGACTTGGTCGCGGATGCTAAAGCGCCACCATTGTGGACGCGTGGGTGGAAGAAAGGTAACAGCAATTGCAAAAAAACCCTTGACGTTTTCAAACCGAAAACTTTGGACGCCATTTGTGTTGCAGTCCGCCATTTTTGAAGGCAAGTTGAATGTTTAACCTGTACGTGGTTGATCCACGAAATTGGCATGTGATATGTTGAAACATTCTTGAGAAATTATGTTGAATCATCAACTCTTTTGCTGTGTGTTTTGCTATTCGACTGCCACTGCGGATTTTGACATTTTCAAAATGAGAGGTGTCGAATTCTCGTGCCTACAAGGTAGGAAACATGAGAATTCGAAACCTATAAATAGGTTCTCACTCATTGTTGAAAGACACTCAATTTTTCATTCACTCTCCTTGCCTTGGAAAATTTGAAATACAGTGCTGTGGTATTTCTGTGTTTTGAAATTCCATTTTATGAAAGCCATTGCCATTTTTGTGAAAGCCATTGCCATTTTGTGAAAATCATTTGCAATTGAGACAGTATTGCTGAGAGACAGTATTGCTGAGAACAACTTTTTGCATTTACCTGAAAGTAGTATTTGCTTAAGCTGAGAGAAGGCTGCGAAGGACGGTGGAGCAAGGATTGAAGCTACCGATCAAGCTCATACGCAAAAGGAAATCAGGCATGAGATATATGTTGATAGATTTTCTGTCATTTATTTTAAAATGTATGATTAGATTGCTTGATTATGTCTTGCTTTATGAAAGGAAAAATAATAAGAAACCTCTATGTTTCTAAGGAATTGTTGAATTGGGGAATAAGTTAAATTTCCTTAGAAAAGCTTTTTGAATTAAGAAATAGCTTAAGGAACTTCAAGGGATAGTTTACTTATTTTTCATAAAAGAGAAAAGATAAAAATGAAGGATTTATGTGCTTTTTATATTGCATGTTGTGTATGATCTCCGTATATGGAGAATAAGGGTAAACTAGTTACTATATTCTAGGAACGAAATAAGGACAAGAGTCAAGTGAATTCAAGCAGCTTAGAGTTTTAGATTAACTGAGATAGGCTAAGGAACTCCTAGGATAAAGATTTCCGAAACAGGAGAGAAGGAATGGATTACTTGTCAAGTTGGATTATTTCTAGTAAGAAAGAATGTCGTAGGTTGGTCTGGGATGAAAGATAATCCAGTGAAGGACTTGAACCTATAATTGTTGTCTTGAATTAAATTGATGTAGGATAGTCTGGGATGATTGACAATCCAGTGAAGGACTTAGCCTACGCGTAGTGTAAGATAGCCTTAAGTCAAATCGGCCCTGAGTAGTGTATATGATAGATGACCTTCATTCGAAGTACTGAATGAGAATACTTTGGCCAAAGTAGTGGAAGGTACGACATCCACTTAGATGTGAGATAGTCAAGACTACACTGTCAGTTCATTGTGATCCATCATGCTAGTTCGGGATTGTGAAATAGCAAGTTCTAGATGTATAGGACACAGCACTATGCTCAGTTGGGTTGTCGCAGCCGGTTACTTTACCAATCTCTTCGTTCGAAGGGAGGGCCATCTATTGAATGATAGATGTGCGGGGGACCGCATTAACAGTCCGTGGTTGGCGGAAAAGCGCCTGAGTGATGTTTCTCCTCCACCGCAGGCGACGGATACACCAAGATTTGAAAGGAAGGGAACCTGGACCGTCTTACTACTATTTGTGCAAAAGCTTACGAGCTATGTATGTAATTTGTTTTACTTTGTACTCTGATTTATATTTACAATGAAAATGGAATTCATGTGGAAAAATATATTGTAACTTGCATGTATTTATCAATAAAGAAAGGACGAATTTTATTGCAATGTCTTTGTTACTTGTTACTTTTATATGTTTAGGAATGAAATGTTAGAAAAATTTTGTTTACCGGTTTTGGGGTCGTTACAAAGTACTTGGCAAAAGCATTGTGAAGATTTTACAAACTTTTAGCTGATTAACTCATCCAAAAATGAACACACTACACTTGGAGACAATCAAGCAAGGTCAAATATGCACTTTATACACATTCTTTAGAGGTTACAAGGGATTTTTATACTATTCAAGTAAACCCACATCAATACAATATCAAAATTTGGTACCCAAAACTAGAAATTGAAACCTTGGGGCTTCCTACGAAAAATTTTCTCTCTTTTGCTGGTTCTATTAGAGCTCTATCTTTGTTTTTCCAAATTTTCCACACTTTTGAAATGAAGACCCCACTTTTCCTTAATAGTTCATAGAAGGGCATGAGAATCTACAACAAACTTGATAGTCCTCTGATTGGTATGTTGTAGAGGAGGCCCATACTTTCCAAGGGTCATTTTCCTTCAATCATGCCTGAAAATGCACACTAGATTTGGAGCATGTGCAAAAAGATGAGGAACCAAAAAGTGGCCACAACCAATTTTTGAGTCATCTATGACATAAGGCCAATCACTACCAAGCCATAGCATGCCCATGCTATAACTGTGATAAAAACAAAAATCCAAAGAGGTTGAGCCCATTTGAACTCGAACTCTTACCTCTACAACAACAAACCACGAGCAAGAAAAATTGCGTATGTATTCTAGAGTTGATCAAGCCACCATCAAAATGTCACCACGACATTTGCAAGGTTGAGGAGGTAGATTTTTTAATTTTTAGAGTTTTTGAGTGTAAAAATTGAATAATTAGCAACTTAGCAATCGTTTTGATTCAATATTTTTTAGTTTTCAAGAATTGAAAATCCGCCAATTGATGAAAACCCTAGTACACCAATTAATAAAAACCCTGGAGAAGAAAATGGACAACCAAACCCTCAACAAAATCCAACATCAATTCCTCTACATCCTCCTTAAACACAAGAAAACCTAATAGGTCAAATTGAAAACAATAAAGGGAACTCCAATCATTGATGGACAGGTTGAAAAATCCAAGTGGAACTAGTTCCCATCATACAACCCTCACCATCTCATTGGAATCTATCATCTCTCATATTGATTATGTGAGTGGCTAAATTAACATGTAGTCAAATAAGAGGGAGGAAGAATAATAATTTTATGCCTCAAAATCGTCATACCAAGTAAAAGAAAATAAAATATTAAAATTTGATTTGTGTGAGTTGTTCATCAATCCACAAACTAATGCACTCTACACAGTAGTTGCAATAGGTTCCCTATCCATTGGTGTTGTAATGTCCCCATTTTTAACAATATTGATTTGTGGGCTTTTGTCTAGTTCCCAAGTTCTCTCGTAAGCAATTTGGTGTGTTGGGAGAACTCCAAACTTCTTGGAGTGCTCTAGGTTGGTTAGCAATGACTTTGGTTCTTGGAAATGAGCTTAGTAGGCAATATGGATCAGTATAACACTTTCAAAAGTGAATTCCAACTTTTGGTGGCTTCTCCAAACTTCTTGGGGAGATCATCTAGTTTTAGTAAGTCACCCAATTGGCTTCAATCATCATCCCAAATCTTCAAAATCATGTTGGTATGATCAGAGTTTGATTCCAATGCAATTTCAATGCTTTCCGCAACTTGGGTGAGTTATTGAGTTATTAATTAATATTTCACTAATGTTGTCTAATGTTGACAAATAATAAAAAGATAACTTAGTGTAATAACTTGTTGGAAAGGTGATAAAATTTTTTAAAAGTTAGACACCAAGATAAGGGGGCCTTTGCCCATGAAATATTATAATTTCAAAAAGGTCTTTCTAAGGGAAATAAAGTGAATTATTATATTTTTAAATTGTATAATTCCCTCCCAAAAGCTATATAAGGAGGTGTTGGGGCTTTTGAAGGAGCTTTGTGAATGATATTGTTATGCTGTTGGAATGAACCCTAAGTTCTTCCAATCTTTTGAGGAGAAAAACCCTTTCAAGGTTTCTGGTTTCAGATTTGAAAGATAATCCCTAGCTAGATTGGAGTGATTTCATTTTAGAGATCACCATTGTGCTTCAACAGAGCTTCCAGTTTTGGTTTTAATCATGGAGGTATTCAATGTCTTCTAGTTGCAGAATTTTTGGTGTTATTGATAATATTTTGCAAAGTTTGTTGAAGATTCCTGGAGTTTTCTAAGTGTTGGCCATACCATTCCTTCATTGTTGACCGTACAACTACCTAGGAGGTGGCCTAGGGTTTCCAAGACTAAGCGCTTCACTTTCCAGTCCTTTATCATTCCGAACGTTGGCACCCAGGGTTTAGGCATGTATATAAAGCTTCATTTTGATGGACTTTTGAATCTGAAGTGAATTATGAGGGTTTCAAGTGGGTTTTTACCTACTGTACATACTTATTCAAACCTGTATCCGTCTGAAATTTATTTCCAGATTTTGAATCTCTCTTGCAAGATGATTTGGTGTGATTTGAGAGTTGTTTGGGTGAAGATACATCAGTTTTTGATCTTGTTGAAGAGTTGGAGGTGATTTGGTGAGTTCATCGGATCATTGGTTGTTGTCTAGACATGTTGTATCATTATTTCCGATGTGTTGCAGACCTGTACCAATGAGATATCTATCAATCATTGAGGTATATTATTGTTATTTCCGAGTTGGGTGGTTATTTCATGATTTGAGGTCCTATGGAGGTGTTTTCAACATTATTTTCTCATATCAGCACTTGTATTAGCATTGTAATCTTTATCAGCAAATTATTGTAGTAGTTATTCAATGTTAATGATGCTTATAGACTAATCCTATAACTCTTTGGAAGGTTATACCACCGAAGATTTATCTTTCTAAGCATTAATATTGTAACACTAGATGGTAGTACTGCCAAATGAGTGGATATTGTTTATTGTTGATACTTACCTCACTAGAAAAGTGGTTTATCTATAATCACTCATCACTGAATAAGTGGGCGAGTTGCTTATATTCTGTTCACTCTCACCACTGAATAAGTGGAAGAGTTATTCTCATTTTGTTTGTACTTGCTCACCACTAAAAA
The DNA here is from genome assembly GCA_007115665.2 of Sequoiadendron giganteum. Taxonomy (NCBI): domain Eukaryota; kingdom Viridiplantae; phylum Streptophyta; class Pinopsida; order Cupressales; family Cupressaceae; genus Sequoiadendron; species Sequoiadendron giganteum. The sequence goes on along the minus strand of CM021100.1, from coordinate 693,141,411 downwards.
GTGGAAGAATCTTGATTTTATATTTCCAGCAGTGCATAAACATTCCCACTAAATAAGTGGATGTTTTACTCTCAGCTGCTATATTTCAGTGAATTTGTAATCCTGAACACAGAATGCTCTCACCTTGCCCTTATTGGGAATTGGGTGATCAAAAGTGTGAAGGAAGCTTATTACATTTCATTTCCAAATTTGCAATAGTTTTCAAGAAAAATCTGTTAGTGTTTCTTAGATCAGATCATATAACTGAAAGCACTTAAAATATTGCAACACATAAGATAATAAACACAGCAAGATACCTTGGGAAAACCCTCCTCTTGAGGGAGAAAAACCCAGCAAATAATCCTCTTCTATAATATAGAAACAAGAGCAGAAATCTGCTTACAACTCAGGCCCAGCAATGGCCGAAATAGATACAATGAATAGTCGCACCTCTCCTCGATGCAAAAGATACAAATGAATATGTTCTTCCTTGAAATCGGACTGCTGCTACACAAGTGCGAACTTCTTCTAGGCTGCGAATTATGATGAATGAACTTGAATGTCAAATGACAAAGAATGACCTTGTATTTATACAAATGAGGCACCTCCTCAATTAGGTCGGCTCCCTTGGGAGAATAATATAAATACATTAAATACAAAGGAGGTCGGCCCAATATAAACAAAACATGCAAACCTAAAATAGGGTCGGCCCTTTATGTTTATTACTTATTAGCAATATAAATTAAATAGCCGGAAGGCTACCATTTAATTTATGCTTTCTCCTTGAAGTGTGTGCGCTGGAAGTGCAGCCCTAAGCTGCTTATAACATCAACACTCCCTCTCAACTAGGGATGATACTTTCAGCTGCACAAAACACATCATCTCAATGTGAAAACAAATAAGATATCACCTCATCGTGATATCAACCATCATGGCTACCTCCATAGATGGTATGTACAAGTGCTCATCACTTAATGTGATGTTGTCACCTCAATGTGACTTTCACCATGGCTCCTCCAGAGGGTGAAACACAAGTACAAATAAATCATCACGGATTCCCTCACGTGATGCTGTCATGGAGTCACACACATGACATCCACCATGGCTCTCCCAGAGGGTGGAAACAAGGGCTTTCACCTCAAATCTCAAAGAGAAATGCACTACCAAGGGCTTGCACCTCAAATCTCTCTCAATAGAGAAATGCATTACCAAGGGCTTACACCTCAAATCTCTCTCAATAGAGAAATGCATTATCAAGGGCTTGCACCTCAAATCTCTCTCAATAGAGAAATGCATTAACAATTCTGAAGATCACTGATACTGAGACTCCCTCTCAGCTAGGGCTTCATTCTCCACCATATCAAGCTTGTCTCAAAGGTACACAACCATTATCCTAAAGGAGATGCTTGATGAGAATGACTGTCATCTGCTCATCAGTGCTGGTATACCTCAACTGAATATCTTTCCTTGATACCATATCTCTGATATAGTGGTATGCTTACTTTATCATGAAACCCATGGAAAGACAGAAAGCTTCTCAAAAGCTTTGATTGACACAAGGGATGACAATTGGCTTCAATACTTGTTCAACCAATCCTGCAAGGAACTTTCGAAGCCACACTGCTTCTCGAGCTGCCACACAAGCTGTAATGTACTCAGCCTCTGCTGTACTCAGTCCCACAGAAGACTACTTCCTGTTTGAACCAGGATATTATCGCAGGCCTCAACTGAAACAGCATCTAGAGCAACACAACCATCTTCTTTAGGTTCACTAGGCTCCCTCTGAATCTTCAATCTCTTGCATCAACCACTTGACCTCATTGCCTACAACGCTTGCCTTTAGAGAAATGGTTTCCAACGCACACCTCTGTAGAGATTCAGGGTTGTCCTCTTCGACCATTCCAGATCACTCTATTTTGAATATGTTTGCGGAGCTACCAATCCAGGTTGACTTGAGCAATTCAGAACCCAACTGCTGAAGAGGTACTTCAACAATTTAACATCCGGCCTTGCAACACTGCAACCCTTACTTATTCTCAACGAGTCATAGAACTCCCTCTTAAGGTTAATTCTTCTTTTTCCAAAAAAATGTCTTCAGCTAATTATTTAGTCTCAAAGCTACAAGTAGAGTCTCCATCCTTCAACCTATAGGATGCATCAAGCTCTTCTTGAAAGCAATCTCTTACGCTTCTTGATTTATCCTGAAATCATTAACAAGAGATTACTAATAGTTCATGGAACTCAACTATCTCAAATAGACATACCATAACTAGGAACATACATGATTGACTATCTCAATAGCATGAATTAGTGGCTACAAAACAATTCATCATTATTCAACCATGCAATACTTCAAAATCTCCTGAGTAATAGATAATTAATTCATCAATCATGACATGTCTTTCTTTCAATTTCTCGGAAGAGCTAATCTCAAAAGACAATCTTCACAAATTAGCATGATCCTACTTGCAATGAATAAATCTAAAGAATCTTATCACAGTGATCACTATTTACTGGTCACACATAATCCTAAGTAAATAATGTCAGATTTGCACAACTCAACAAATTGAATTTTTGCCTAGAATAGTAAATACAATCAAAAACAAAGAATACTTATCTCTTAAATATTCTGAAGGGTGGACACAATACGATATGCAGCTCTTGCACTCAAATCACTACACAATCTTCACAGCTTGAACATAGGCCCATGACTAGAGTAGAAATTCACTAGAATCATTTTGGGGAGAGATCTCAATCACATCCGCAAATGAAGCATGTTGATTAGGCCTGGTAGGACAATCCTTCGCATAGTGACCAAATTTGTCACATCTAAAGCATTGAACACGAGAGAGGTCCCACTTCTTCTTGAATGTAGGAGCACCATCTGACCCATTATCTCAATTCCTCTTGAAGAATCCTTTCTTCCAAACTTTTCCTTTCTTCGACGAATGAGAGGCGAGAACATGTATATCTTCATTCTTTGAACTTTGACCAATGCCTCTAGCCACCAACCTCGACTCCTCTTGAATGTAGTCAGCCCTTAATCGATCAAACTTGGGAAGTTTTGATCTCGCACTGATTCCTTGAATGTAAGACTCCCAAGATGAAGGAAGACCATTAAGAGCCAACATGGTCAAATCCTTGTCATCAACAATATGACCAATGGTAGAGAGTTGATCTCTCAATTTGGAAATCTTCATGAAGTAGGTGATGACAAACTCTTCTTCCGCCATCTTAATGTGAAGTAGTTGTTGCTTCAAGGTTAGGGCACGACTGGTGTTGTTGATTTCATACATCTCTTCCAATGTTTTGAACATCTCCCTTGCAGTATCCAACTTGAAGACAATCGGAACAATATGATCTTTGACGGAATCAACCAACACTTTCTTTGCCCTAGTATCTTTCTTCCTCCACTGCAACTTCTCTTCTTCCTCCTCAAGTTCGAGAACTTTTGTTTTCACAAACTCAGCCAAATCATTCTCTTCCAATGTGAGCATGATCCTGAACCTCCATGATGTGTAGTTAGAAACTCCTTCGAGTCTATCCTCGATTTTCAGACCATTCACCATCTTGAAATTTGAAATAGGAGATAGACTGAAAAAGATTAGAGTGAGTGCTGCAAAATAAATCTGATCACGATCTTTTTCAAACCCGCTCTGATACCATGTTAGTGTTTCTTAGATCAGATCATATAACTGAAAGCACTTAAAATATTGCAACACATAAGATAATAAACACAACAAGATACCCTGGGAAAACCCTCCTCTTGAGGGAGAAAAACCCAACAAATAATCCTCTTATATAATATAGAAACAAGAGCAGAAATCTACTTACAACTCAGGCCCAGCAATGGCCGAAATAGATACAATGAATAGTCGCACCTCTCCTAGATGCAAAAGATACAAATGAATATGTTCTTCCTTGAAATCAGACTGTTGCTACACAAGTATGAACTTCTTCTAGGCTGCGAATTATGATGAATGAACTTGAATGTCAAATGACAAAGAATGACCTTGTATTTATACAAATGAGGCACCTCCTCAATTAGGTCAGCTCCCTTGGGAGAATAATATAAATACATTAAATACAAAGGAGGTCAGCCCAATATAAACAAAACATGCGAACCTAACATAGGGTCGGCCCTTTATGTTTATTACTTATTAGCAATATAAATTAAATAGCCGGAAGGCTATCATTTAATTTATGCTTTCTCCTTGAAGTGTGTGAGCTAGAAGTGCAGCCCTAAGCTGCTTATAACATCAACAAAATCTAGGGTGGTTATTACAGGTGCCAACACCAATGAATAAGGGAATTTTTTTGGGAGAGGTGGTTGATAGTTTTTGACTATCCTCCATGCAACAACAATGAAATCGCACAATATTTTTTGAGGAAAATTATTGCAAGTTTGTCCTCAATGAAATCTCAAACTACTTTGACATGCATGATTTCTAGGGTAGAGGTGGGAGATTTGCACAAGATAGAGAGGGGGCACATCATGCCTAGGATCAGGCATAGAGACCCTTGGTAGGCCAAACATTGAGCATATCAGGACCCATTCTATTGTGAAGGAGAGTATCTAGGTAGAGACTCTAGAGTTCATTAGCTCCCTCACACAAACCTTGTTACAACACAACATGCCTTTAGCATCGAGTGACGAGGTTGAGGCTCCTAGGTCTCAATGATCACCTCACCTTTGCCAGAACTATGGGTTTGTTTGTGATTATGGGTCCAAGGATACTCAGGATGCATGAGGCTAAGAGTAGGACACATCCATATTGGATGATATCGTGTTCGCAAATGACTTGTTGGATAGAACATTTGGCATTGATGGACATGTAATTTTGAATAAGGTTAAATCTAATTTACTATATTTCCTTTTGAAATAACTATATTCATCTATGCTAATTTGAAATTAATGTAAATTGATTGTAATAAAATTTCAAGGTCGAAGTGTTCATCCTATGTCCATTGGCCTTTCAACTCCCGATTATGTGGCCATGTCGACTCCATATGTATGTAATTCATAGTTCCATGGAGTTTCCTCATGAGGGGACACAAGGATGTGGAGACGAGTTTCAAGGATGAGGGGACCAAGGGCCTAAGTTTGGGGACGACGGGGGGACAATGTTGGGGTGGCGACCGGGGGGGCGGGGATGAAATACATATAGTACTTGAAAAAATAGTTATAAAAAGATGTATAAGTATAAGAATTATAAATGAAACTTTGGCAAACTAGTTTTAAACATTTGAATTTTGAAGTGAACATTAACTTGGTGTCACTCCTCTTCTCGCTCTTCTTCTTGCTCCTCCTCAACCCTCTTGCTCTTCATTCTCACTCTTTCACCTTACACTTGTAGCTCTCACTCTCACATTCACACTATTAGCTTCTTGTTGATTTGTTTTTGTGAATTAAAATTACGAAGGTGAGAGATTACCTACAAATCCAGATCATCAATGGCCACCAAACTTTCCAATAAAAAGCCCTCAAGTTTCTATCGAAAGCATACAAAGTGCAATATGTAAGGAAATGGGATCAAGAAGCATAATTTTATTGATAAGGAGAATGAACTTCTTTGGTGTGGAGCGAAATCTGGAGAATATATGACCAAAATGGGTTATGAAATATAAAACATGGAGGAAAACAATGAAAAGTGGCCAACGGATTTATGCTAGGGCGAATGTGCTTCCAAAGGCAGGGCCTTTGCTTGGGCTGCCCTGCATCAAAGAATCTTAACAGGGGAACGCTTACAAAAGATTGGTATTGTTGGTCCACATAGGTGCCCAATGTGCAAACGTAGTGAAGAAACCACTAATCATCTCCTTTGATGTGAATTTGCAATGGAATGTTGGATAACCATATTGAGGAAACTTGGAGGGATCAGGCCTCTTAACAATTTCAGCGGCTTTCATTAGGTGGTCCAGATTGTATACCAAATCGCTTTGGGTTGGAATGTGGAAAACTGCTCTTGCTCTCATAATATGGCATATCTAGAAAGAGCGAAACTTGCACATTTTCAATGGTAAAGCAACAAATCTTTGCTTGCTTATCAATAAGATTGAAGTGGCAATTTGTGAGTTTCAGAATATGAGGGTACGTAAGAAGAAATCGAATTACGCAAATTGGGATAACAACATCCTTTCCACTTGGCATCTTTTGAAAGTCCCAAACCAATGCCTCAATCTTCAAAATAAAGATGTTGAACGAAAGATGGCCTAGTGGCAACTACCACCAAGTGGGCATTTAAAGCTAAATTTTGATGGTGCCTCATGAGGGAATCCAGGCAATTTTGGAGCTAGTTTTATCATCCGTAATGAACTAGGACAGCTTTGTTGGGCCGGTACAAAAAACATGAAAATGGAACTAATAACAACATTGAATTTGAAGCGCTAAAAGGACTCAAATTGTCCGTGGAGAAAAATCTCGGACTGTTAGACATTGAAGGGGATTCCTCAATAGTGGTGAAGGCAGCCATAAACAAAAACACCCCCAACTGGAGACTAGCAAACAAATTAGCAAAGTCATTAAGGTGCATGGAAGAAATAGGTGAGTTCACAGTTAAACATGTTTATAGAGAGGCAAACAAGGTCATGGATTTCCTATCAAATTTGGCAATTGATCAAGTAGAAGCTAAGAAAGTATCGAGCAAATTGGAGGATTGGAGCAGACTCATAGAAATCTTAAGAACAGATGTGTAATTGCTTCTGTAGCAATAACATGTGAGATCAAATGGCTTTGGGTCATTCAAGCTTGGCAATATGCAGGAAGGACAAGACAAACCCAAAGTAGATCTATCGGGATGCACTACCAATTTTGGATACCATAGACAAACTAGAACACAAAAACAAATCAAATCCTAGACTTGGATTGCCCGGACTGACTCACAAAAATTCAAGGTCTATGTGACTACCGATGGTAAGTAAGGACCTACTGCAGGCCTGCAAACATATAGTTTAGTGTTTTATGCAGCTTCAATAAGCATAAAAAGAAGAAAATTTCTAGGCATTTGCAACATAAACCACAAGAACACTCAAGAAACAAAGGGGCATAAAAAATGAATGCTCTTTCCAAAAAATATTTGGCAAATCCAAACTGGGCAACGACCTTTACAAGATCTCCCCAAATCTACAACTATTGAGCAAAAATATAGACAAGAATGTCTAGGAAGGAGGATTATCGGTAGCCATGATTTAAGCATGTTGGGCCTCAATTGCTATATATTGTAGTATGCAGTCTCAAACAACATGTTGAACGCAATGGAGGATTTTTTGAAGATCCCAAATATACCATGCAAATGCAATCAAAACGATGCCATTAAAAAATTGAAGGAGATGTTCAAGTTAAGATCCAAGGTAGAGGAGGAGGCAATCTTTGTTGTAATTGGAACACATCGTCTGCAGAGAGCTCACATCCATAACGATGAATTGCTGGAGCATTTTCTCTATAATGTAGTTAGGACTTCAGGTAATTTTGAATGGGCTGGAATAGTTGCGACCGCGTTTGTGAACAACAAATATCGGGCTGAATCCATTGGTGCTTTGGCCACCCTAAGTAGGGATCCTAAGAAAGGCCTTGTGGGAGATGCAATCTGCATTGAAAGTGCAAGGAAAAATGAGGAAATGAAACAAACAATAACACTTATGAGGGAAGGACTTGGCAAGAACAACATGTCCACATATGCCTTCTAATTATCACAATATGTTACTCTGTTCAATGCTGCCCAACTAGAGAGAATTCAAATTGTAATTGAGGGATTGAGAACCCTCTTCTTTTGTCTTACCTGATTTCAAGTGGCATTTTGTAATCTTTTTCTTTCAAGTTTAATAGAATGACAATTGTCCCCGTGATAGCAATTTTCCTTAAAAAAAATTGCATGTATGAATATAGAGAACTAATTACCAACAGAATATGTTGAAGAGATATTTGTATCTATATCGTTTATGAGTTTCTAAAATATTTTACTTTCATGCCAATTGCTTTCTTTACTTCAACTAAATTGACCCATAAAATTAGACCCTTATCTTTATAGGGTGATAGAACTTATGGATATAGCACCTAGTCAAACCTCATAAACTAAGTTCATCCCTAAAGAGCTACAATGATACTTATAAGTTTCTAGAGAGACAAATGAACTTATTATTTTCCTTAAAAGCTCAAGCTATGCATGGATCCAACTAGAAATGGCCTTAACATGTGAATCTCAACATGTCCTCGAGTCTAAGGGTTTAGTTTAGTAACATAGTATAGGTTCAATTGAGAAACACACTACCTCTAGAATCTTACATTTATCAAGTGTCACTTAATGAAATAAAATTCAAGTACTTAGTTCTCATGTGTCACTTGATTGATCTAGTAATACTATATCAGCCAACTACTACTCGTCCAATGATAGCACCTTGCATTGATTTGTGTTACTTGTCCATCATGATAAAGCTCATTGCACCAAGTACCACTTTAGAAATGTCATATACATAAGCTTCTCTTGCTACAAACCCCCCATTTTGTTCATAAGGGTTATATTGTAGCCCCCGTCAAAGACTATGCCCTAGCCCCATCATGTAACGAGCCAATAAGTCCTCTTTACTAAGGTCAAAAAGGGTTGTTTTCCCACAAAATACAATTTTTTTAGGGTTATGGTTTTTAGTTTTTAGTTTTAAGTTTTAGGTTTAGGTTTTGAGTATAAAGTTTATCTTTTAGATTTAATTTGTGAGTTTAAGGTTTTGAAAATGATTTTTCAACCAATAGTATTATTCTATTCTATCTCTACTATTCTAGTTCTAAAATAGAATATATGAATCTCTCTCCAATCTTAAAGTTGCTTTTATAGTTAGTTTTCACATATATTCGCTTTATTCATACATGGTCAAGGTTAGAAAATCTTCCTGCATTATAATCCACAAGCATTCATTTCCACTATATCCTTATTATTTTAAGTTATTTCAAATGAACCTTTGGCAAAACCCAACCCTTGCTTAATGTTTCAAAAATAAAAATGTAAGAGTAAGCAATTCAAGAGAGTTCAATTCTTGTATAGAAATACAAACTCTCTTCTACAATAGAAATAATCTACAAGGTGTATAGGAGCAAATTTGCACCCCTTAATGCAAATCCCCTTTTACCTTCCTTCACCTTAGAAAACCAAATTTGAAGGCTTAATTCCATGTAAGCCCGCTACCTTCATTCCACTTGGCGTCATTTTTGTGCATCGGCAGAGGAGTTACTGTCGAGGACGCCCGCGCAGCTCGTAGACGTCCGCGCAGCGTGCAGACGTCCCTGACAGATTCCCGCATCTAGAGCCTGTGGAGGCGTTACATTTCCCATTGGGAGTCGACTTGTAATGCCCTCTTCGGCCGACCAACCCGAATATGGCCGTTTCTTCATCTCCTTTCTTCATATTCACTATTACTTCATCCATTTTTGATCTCTCCAATCTCAAGCAAGCTCCAAGCAGCTTCTTCACCATCTCTCCAATCTCAAGCAACACTTTACACTTCACAGTAGCAACATCAACACTCCATCACTTCAGTAGAGCAAGTGTGGAACGAAACACCACGGCAACAAAGGCTTGAGTTCCTCTCATTTTCTCCCCCACTAGCCTTGAGCGCTTTGGGCAGAGGTGGTAAGCTTTCACTCCTCTCCTCTATTATTTGGTTGAGTAACATAACACTATTTTGTAGTGTCTTTGTGTGCTTTACTTCATTTCATACTTTTCTATCTATTTGGCTGTCCGTGGAGGTGGGAACACCAAAACAGGGGTTTGACTAAGGCAAACCCCTATACAGCCCCAACACTTTCTCTCTCTCTTGTGTGCAGGTATTGAAGACATTCACGAGTTGGAGGCTTCATCACTCCCACGATTGTAAGCATTTCCTTTCCCTTCTTCTCCTTGTCTTTATCATTTCTATTTCAGTCAATTTCAGCTTATCACATTCTAGAAGTTCTCAGCAATCAGATTGCCAGTAGTCACTTAGCCATTTTTTGTGATAAACCTGCTTTACAAGACGCCAGTGCGCCTCGGGGACGCCAGCGCGCCACGCTGTCATCCATACTCTACGCCGATGTCCTTTGGCCAAGAGCTTGTTAGTTTGTCCAGAGAATCTTTGTGACCTACTCTTTTCAATTCTAGAACTCTCGCCATTGTCCTTTGAGGTAGTTTAGGGCAGTTCGCCCCGTGAGGCTCTCTGAGTGAAGAGAACTCATGAGTAGCGAATCCCCCTTCTCTACACAAGGTTTAAGATAAAATCAATCCCCATTCACATCTATGTAAGCATACTGCACAAGTTAGATTCATTTTACAAATAAAAATCATAAGGATTATGACCTTCCCTAAATGATTAATTTATTTATTTCCTCATAAAGGCCTTTGCACTAACACATTCCCTATGAGACATATAGCACATGTTACACCAAGCCATAGAGTCACCATGCATGTGGGATTGATCACCAATATAATTACCATTTTCAAGCAATCCTATTGACTATATGTCTCCTCACATAGCCATCCTTGCTTTAGATTCTCTTATTTCTGAAGTTTCCAAGTTTTAATGGGAGAAGAAGGTGGAGGATGAAAATGCCAAAGTCATAGATTACGTTCACTCTTCCTCCCACTTTTAACAACTGCTTAGAAGTTGGAGCTGATTGCGTACAAGGTGGTTCCTCTTGCCTTGTAATTATTGCCAAGATACATGAGGAAAAGTGTCATTAATGTAATGAAAACAATGGAGGTCATCTTGTGATGACTTAAAATAGACAGGTCAAAAACCCACAAAAAAAATTAAAAATTTAACTAAAAATGCCCATGGAAGCCTTTGATTGCTTAATTTTTATTGTGTTATATTTATAAATATTAATTATTATCATCTTGAGCCAATATTTTTAAGCTTTCCCTTCCATTCATGTGAGTTTCCACAATAATGCTTTAAGCAATTCACAGTATCAAAAGCAACTTAATGGAAGGGTACATACACTTTCGATTTCAATGGCACCTTACTTTTTACTATAAATGCTTGGAAAGTTTCCTTTTAGTAATCAAACTAGGTTAAGTATCCAGCCTACATCTCTATTATTTAATTTACTCACCTGGCAACACTTCCAAGATTAACATAACATGTAATGTCTTCTCTCTATCATTATACTATGCATATACATTTCCGATTTTCTAGATTCCTAGTTGCATCACTCTCAAAAAGGTCTTGGGATTCATATAAATATGCTATCTCAATTTAGCAATAACATTTCCTTTATTTGTGTCAAAGAATGAAAGAAAGAGAAATTATATCACAGTCCACTATTGACCAGAGAGGGTCAAGGGGTCTCAAAATTGCATTCATTACAATAAAGAAATCTTAGGGTTGAAAGAAATCTAAATCCATAGAGTAAATAAACACTAAAGAAGACATGACTGATCAAATCAGTAAAACAATAATAATATGACCAAAATATACCTACAAATAGTTAGTAATGGAAGGACCTTTCAATGAAATTGAACAAGGAACTCAAGAAATCAAAGTTGGAGACCAAGAGTAGCAAGTTGTGCTGGCATAGGTTCATAGCAAAGCTCGGGCTAGAGTAACCAATGAGATCATCATCCACAACCACAGGAGGGCCAATGTAGGATCTGACAGATTCCATACTAGAATGTCTGGGAATTAGTAGGGTTGGCTCAACAATCTAGAGAGAAAAGAAGGCACTCCTTGTGGATTCTCCCCTAACACCAAAGCCAATGAAACTCTGGAGGTAGAGAAAGGCCCAGCAGCAAATGCTTACCTAGTGACGCAGCTTCAAGCCCCAGTAGTAATAATAGGCCCTCATTGCTGAAATGAAGCAGATCCACCGTGCCTAAAGAGTGGTCAGATGATGGTATTATGCAAAGAAGAATGATGTCTAACTGATCTGTCCTCATCTGTGTCTGAATTTGCAGTATTCAGAAGGCACTGATCACCCCCAAAATCTGTGATGGGCTAAAAGGAGGAGGTAAAAATAGCAAAGAAAATCCTAATCTATGCAGACATCTTAAAAGCGTTCTCCTTCCTTTAAATATTCTATCATGTCTTGACACTAAGATTCCTACATCTACAATGCTTTTACTTCCTGCTCAAGTCAAACAAAAAGAGGTAACAACTTCTCTCTTTCTTTTTTTCAATAAACAAAAGAATCTTCTTATTACTCATCAAAAATGTAGTCAGATAGTCTTGACAAAACTTATTTTTGCAGTAAACTTTAAACCTCAATATTGTTTGTTCATCACCTTTTGGATATATTTTTCCTCTAATATTTACATACCAACATCCAATACAATATTCTCCTGCACAATGTTTTTCCACTTCACCTTACATCTGCCCCTTTATTGTGATCAGGTTTTAAGATCAATGCATCTTGCTCCAATTTTCACTCAGTTGGGAATGTTTTTGTAATGATATCACAAAAAAAACTAAAAAATGAGGGGAAATCTGCTGGTGGCATCACTAAATATTATCTATAAGCTTGAAAATAACCGACATCAAGGTTTAGAAATCTTAAAGGCTTAAACCTTAGAGTAACAGCCATTTCAACATTCTATGGCGGAGTTTTCAGACTGTCAGATGATTGTAAGTAAATACTTGCTAACATCATGAGAAAAATGGACCAGTTACAGCAAATAGATAATAAAGTAAATAAACTAATCTTCCAAATTATAAATGCTCCAAAATCAATCAATAGTATAGCAAAATACTGTATACAATATCTTAATCCAGCATCAATGCCATATTGGAGTTAAATACAAAAATATGCAAATACTGAGACAGAGCTTAAATTTAAAATTTGGAGTAAATGCCCCACGAAAGATATCAATAAGTAATTTATTTTTCACTAGGAAGCTTCTCAAAATGAGAAGCTAAGGGGAAACTCAATACTCATATTTTTTTGACTCAGATGCCAATGTCTAAGGGGAAACCTGCCAAAGCCACGCAGGACCAGACCCGGCCTTGTCCCTTTTGCACATGCTGGGGTCTAACCTTCTGCTGGAATAAAACTTTGTAGTTTCTATAACATCCAAGTCAACTCACCAGTGGACCACAACTCAATTGACAAATAATGATTTTTTTGTCAAATGATGAAAATAAAATCCAACACAACTAACGTAAAGCTTTACATAAAAAGTCTGCGATCACTATCTCGTAGATTTCTATCCCTATGGGAGTGTCCTTTACTATCCACATCTCTGAACATAATCAGGAGAATATTAAAATGGCAAACAAGTTGGTCAACAAATTTTATAAGAAGGTTAATTTAAATCCATCGAATTCTTACTTAACCGTAGATAAATTAAAACCACTACAGGAGCTAACACAAAACCCATCTGGAGTTAAGGATTCCTTACAATCCTTGTTTTCCATATATGGCAAATAAATAGTTTCTTATGAGACCCAAAGAATTGTACCCTTTAATGATATTACAAATTGTAAGCACATGCTATATCGGTTCCAGACATTACTCATAATATCTTCTTGTCCAACTTAGTAAAGATATCTAACGGTTGCAGTCAACTTTAATTGTGGTAAATATAAGAACTATACCATTGCTTATTGAAAATTCTGCGAGATAATGAATTTATTCATTGGTTTAAGAAAGCATTTATAATAATCAAGAGGCCTATCTTACTTATGCAGGTCAAATTGCCCCAATAACCTTGTACTATAGAATCTTCTTGGCAATTGCTAACGTTCTGCCCGCTAATAACCTGACCAAACACTCGCCTATGTTGAGAACTCAATTCGGATAACGGCAGGTGTGTTTGCCAAACAAGTTCACTCTGTTATCGAAACAAAAAAATATCATTAAAATTCCCTCAAACGCCAACCCATTGTTGAATTTTGATCCTCTGCCGATGAGGCTTGGGGATCAAATGCCAACCCATGCTTTTCAGGATGCACTGAGCAAGGAATACCCACCAGTTCTCTAAGGCACGCAATCCCAATGACCAGAGGATTACACCTAATCTCATGGGGAATAATCCCAGCCCTGTGAACAGTGAAATCCTAATAGTCTCACCCTGCATACCGAGAAAGAAGGTTTGCAATGACTGACTGGGGATGGACCCGAACATTTTCCAAGGGGTTTCATAAGTTACGGTCATTGTGTTTTGTAAAATACTAGTAAGAAGAGGGGGTATAAGATGGACATAAATTTTCAGGTTCCTTGTGAAATAATGTTGTTCTGCATTTTTGTCATTGAATTGAATATGATGTTTTTCAGATTAAATTATTAGATGGTGGGAACAGGCGGTGTATGAAGATATAACATTTCAAGCTTCTCAGCCTGCAAGAAGTACTGTTAATCTGCATTTTCTTATTGAATTGGGTATGATATCTGATGTGCTATAGTCCTCGAATGTTGTGTTTCTAGCCTTTTTCATGTGTGCGGAGAAAGAAACATGCAAATGCCCATCTGTTTCAATGTTCTTAGAAGACATTCTAAATTTGAGAAATCTCTCGAGTCATTTAAACTAGAGCTTAGGCAAGAAAAGAAAATGGAATATTTGGTTAATAAGAAACTCACTTGTGGCACTCACAAAAGCTAGCAGGAAGTAAAAGCCGAAGAGAGTGAGGGAGGGAGCTGATTTGGACTTGGTGATGTAATACAAGAAGCCCAAGTATGGAAATAGCGAAACTGCAAACAGCTGTGAAGCGATACTCTGTGAATCGATGCTGGGTGCCCATGGATCAATCATAACAGCCCTCGGAGGCTTCTGCATGATATGTTTTCTGCTATCATAAATACATATTCTCTCTGGCATTTGCAAGAGCTTAACTTTGGTAATTGGAGCTTTAAATAGTGAAACATTATTGTGAGATGGGCCAACGCAGGCACTCAAGCTCCCTGTCGAGTAGAGTTGCACAGATATTGTGAGCATCTTATCTTTAACAAATTCTAAGCACAGGCCAGCCCATATATTGTTTTAGAATTATGATTTTCAAGTATTTTGAACTATTTTTTGGAACTCGCGTTCCTCATGATTGGAAAGAAGCATTTCCCCTGCATAAGGTTGAAAATGCATCGCCCCTTTCTTAAATCCAAATACGTGAGATGGAGTGATTTTGCTGTTCTTAATTGGTTATAATTATGTTATGGTGTTTTTATAATAAAATATAATTAAATTTTTCAGCATTTTTTTTTTTTAAAAAGGGATGAAAAAATTTTATTCAAGAGAAATTTAACAAATATAGTACAAAGTATCAGATGACTATAGTCATCAAGATATACATCAAAGTTGGGTCTTAATGAGAATACATGCAAAGGGTATCCAGGATACAACCCAACCTACAAACACCACATCCAAGAAAGAAACCATTCAGTACTGACACGAAGCTAAACATTATGATCCTCATGAAGAGACTGAAACAAAGTTTGACTTTTATCCTAATCTGATTGACCCCAATCCAACACATTTCATGTATACCTTCCTTTAGAGGCCCATTTAGCCAAAGAGATTGCAACTTTGTTCCATTCCTAAGGGATGTGGACAAAAGAGATAGTATCAAAGTTCGAAGCAAGATGGAGAATTTGTTTCACTAATAGAACAAATCTCCATGAAGAATCCTAAAAATCTCACCTTCCTCCAACCCAACTCACATATTTTCACCAAATCCTTAAGAATAGCCCAAGCTCCATCTGATAATTAGAGTACACCACCATATAAATGGAAAAGAAAAACTGAATAGATCCCCTACTAGTGATAATAGATTTCCACAATCCATAAAGATTATTGCAATGTTTCTAGATTAGATTGTGTTTGTATTTCTTGCATCAATGTTTTGGATCACACTTTGTGATCCATCATCAGGATATCAGAGAGCATAAGAAGAAAAATGATGGATCACAAAGTGTGATCTAAAACGTTGATGCAAAAAATACAAACACAATCTGATCCAAAAACACTGCAAGATCCCCTACTATCACGGCCAACTCCTTTAATCCCAAAAGTGACTAGGTTTCCTTGAGCAGAGCCATCAATGTTAATTTTGAAGAAACCATTAGGAGGACTCCACTTACTTGATCAATTCGCCTTCCCGAACGGTTTCTGTCTGCTTCCCCAGTGAACCTGAGAAGTGATGGGAAGAGAAAGCTCGAGAAGGGTAGTAGTATACGCTTCTAATAAAGACAAAGACTCCCCTAGGTTGAACTTAGACTCAATAGTTTCTTTAAGCATACTCTTAACCTTATACCAAACCTGTAGAGCCACCCATCAACACTCTTGGAATATACGTTGATTTCTCTCCAACAGATCTTCCAAATAATAAGGGAAGGTCCCAACTCCCATGCTACCACCAGAAAGTAAGCAGAAGTTGAAGGAGGGTCCAAGTTCTCCCAAAAGTCATGTAGAGACGAAGCATGCATAAAAAAATATCCTTTAGAGCTTCCACCAAAACCTCCAAATTTCCATAGAAAAAGAACATTGAAAAAAAGATGATTAGTACTTTATTCACTACATCGGCATAGAAAACAAAGCGATGGGCCACAAAAACCTCAGATTTTCCTAATATTTTTTTAGGTGAGGCATTTGTTCTGACATAGCAGCCACAGGAACATATTGCACTTAGGCCATCCAAACTTATTCCAAATACGTTTCCACCAAAAGAAAACTCTTAAATTACCATGTTGACACTCCAAAACAACATACCCCTAAGCCACAAAATAAATACATTTTGAATCATGGCCCCAAGCAAGTAAATCCCTATTTGTAACAACCCCGGTGTTCTTCACAATAAAATTTCCAATGTTTTCACCTTAAGTGAATAAATCATGACGCCATGACATAACAATGAAATTTTTTCTTCGCATAATGTAAATTACATGCATAATTGAAATAACACAAATTCCAATTTGTCATTGCATTCCAAAGTAATTTTACAAATCTTCTTGAAACATAGATATCATCTTGAATGAGCTCAAGTACATCATTCATGATTACATCATCCCATAAAATGGTTACAAGACACATACATAGCTCCACTAAGCTTCAAAGCATAAGATATAGATGGTCCAGGAATCCACCTTTCAAAACCTTGGCCTTTAGTCACCTGCTGAGGAGGAGAAGCATCACTCAAGCACTTTTCTACCAACTACGGACTCATATGCGATCCCCCATAGATCTATCAATGATAGATGGGCCTTCCCTTTGACGAAGAGATTGGTTCGGTAACACTGTACGACATACCACATTGAGCTTAGTGTTGTGCCCTACATGACAAGGATTTATAACCCTACTCTAGGTAACCCTCATGCATTTAAATGGACATTGTGAACTGACAGTGGAGCCTCGAGCAATCACACTAATTTGGCCAAATATTCTCACTCAATACTTTGAGTGAACGTCTACCATTCACTTACACTATAGCAAGCTCGTTTTGACTTAAGGCTATTATATCTATGCTTAGGTAATCCCTCTCCATGGGTAAGCTTAATCCTCGGGATAACCTATCTCTTTTACACAAATCTAAGGTAACATAACTCATTGAGCAAAGCACTATTTCCCTCCCTTCACTGGACAACAATCCCAGGAGCAACCTACTAGCCATCTAGCATAATCAAATATCTAGCTATGAGTATTATTTAAGCTACCCATGTTTAATCATATCTAGTATAATATGAATACCCATGACAAACATCCCTCCTATCATGGAGTAAATACAAACACAATGCATGGCCTCAATCGAAGAGTTTTCATAACAATAGATGATTCCATTAGAGAGTATCACCTCTTTGATTAAAAGGGTTTAAGCTATGAATAAGTCTTATGCTTCCCATGTTTGTTCATATTTAGTATGTAATACTTATGAGAAACATAATCCTCCTATTATGGAGTAATTACAAGCATTTCACAAACAGTATATGTGATGAGTATAGAATAAGTCTACTATTTTTACCTTATAATTTCCTTTTTATCTGTGTCCCTGTCCCTATTCTTGTCGCCATTTGCTGAAGGAACCTTGATATTTAATAAAATAGGGAAAAGAAATTGGGATTAATAAATTACTAAAAATCATGATAAATCTAATTGTTTTGTGTCCAAATGGCAGGAGATAGTTCGAAAGGGAGTTGAAGGTTGTTACAAACAAGAGGACCTCAGGGAATTGATGGAGTGAAATCGACAAGATTTTGTTAAGACTTGTTATTTTAGTTAAGTTGTTTTGATTTAGTGTTAAAAGTGGCCTGCGGCCTTTTATCGATTTTAGACTCTTGTTCGTGAGTGGTCGATAGGCCGAACGAACAAACAAACCTATTTGTTGTTTAAAATATGATCAACATATATATATGTATGCATGATGGAAACAGGGGGATATAATATATAGTTAAAAAATCAGACTTGCGTGATAAAAGATATGCATTTTATTTTGTCTCTGTAATTCTGTTGAATGAGAACTAGCATGGAATAAATTCATGTTTGTGAGCTCCATCATTCAATAACCGGCGAAGGCAGCGCCCACTTCCTCGGTTGTTGGTGATCTCAGTATTAGATTTATATGTGTGGTAATATGTGTTTTATAGTTATTTGATTAATTTGATTTCTGTGTTATTTGATTGATTCTCATTTCTGTATTGTTCATTTTCTGCATCTGTGTAATTCATTTCCACAAGCATGTTAGTTTATATTAATTTATGTTGTTCTGATCTTTATTGATTCATTCAACATATGTTGGTGTGTATGTTTCATCGAATTAGCTATTACCGGTGTTAAGAACGGTTTGGTACTATAGGACAGAGTTATAAAGAGCTAAACGTAGAATAATTAGATAATCTATTTCACAATCAATACCTTTGATTCTGTTTATTTTATATTATTTATTCTGCTTCATAGAGTTTCAATTATGTTTTGTTGTATGTCAGTGATCTGTTTTTGTTGCAGAATTATTTCTTTCGAGTTCCTGTCACATTTGTGACAGGAAGTCTACCAATTGGAATTTTGTTTAAATACAGGTTATGTTAGTTTGCATTCATCAACCCTTGGTTTATTAATTGCAGCTCTTCGGCATATTTCCACAACATGCTTCAAAAGCCTACGTTCTTGGATTGACACTTTAGGATAAACTAAGGAAACCATTTCCAAGAGTTTAAATTAAACCTATCTTAAAAGTGAATTAAGACCACAGTTTATTCCAATCATTTTGGCACCATTTTCGAGGAACAGTGTTAAAGACCTGCATTTTCAATAAACTAAGTTAAAAACATTGCGTTAAGGAGAAATTCCACACAATTATTAATTTTGTTTGGGTAATTATCCTTAGTTTGCTTTGCCATAGGTCATTTAGGTGCATGAATCGTAATAGAGATAGTAGGGGAATATTCATTAGGAAAGAAAAGGGAAGTAATTCACAACCCGAAAAACCCAAAAATAAGTCAGCACCATCCATTGAGAATCTGCAACCTGAAGAATTGCAAGATAAGTCAAAAGAATTTATTAAGGAAGGTAGTTCAACTCAGGAGGAAGTGAAAGCTAAATTTCCTTTATTAGAGTTACCCGAACCTGATCTAGAGAAATGTGATATTGAGACCACTATAATCCAAACACCTGCAAATACCCAACCAAGCTCTTCTGAAATATTATGTAAAAAGGTTGAACAAATTTTCAAAGAATCTTACGAGGAAGAAGCTGGTCCATTCTCGAAAGAAGGTCACAAGCCCTTTGAAACTTATTTTACTCCTTGGGCATTTCAAGTTATGGATCCCGACAACAACAACAATCATAACAAGGCATTAGCCAACAATAATTCGGTTACTTTCGAATTTCCAATCACAAATCCCAGGAGAGATGCCCCCATGAAGAATATTCCTCATTCTGCTTTACCTATTTTTCGTGGTCTTTCAGTAGAAGATCCTGATATGTTTTTGTTTGAATTTGATGTGTTGTGTCACAGTTATGACTACCAAAATGACGCACAGAAACTCAAACTATTTCCAGCTACATTGAAGGATGCTGCTTTGTGATGGTTTATGAACCTTCAGAACATCAGAACCTGGGAAGTCATGAAGGAACTATTCCTGAACAAGTATCAAGAATATTGCAAAACAAAGGAGGTTTGGGATGAGATTTTCCACATGACTCAAAAAGAAGAAGAGTATGTAGAAGACTAGCTTGAACATTTTATGTTTAGTCTTCAACGGTCTCATCAGGAGGAACTAAATGATGATACTATTAAAATGTTATTTCTTAGGGGAATAAGAGATGATGTTATGGAAGCATTAAATTTAATAGGAAAAGGAAATATCTCTAAAATGGAATTAACTAATATTTGTGATATTTGCAGGAAATATCTCTAATATGTCATAAAAAGCATGGTAGTGAGGACTGCCCATACAATAGGACAAATATTTCATCCTTAGAAGAGATTAGTAAGATCTTCACGCTGAAACCTTTCCCTACAGGAATGCCCAAAATGGAATATTCTAAGGAACCTGTCTATTACATGGCCCCTAGGCGATCTTTTCCACCATGAGTAATGCACCCTAGTATGATGAATGATTATCTTGTTTCAAGACCTAGTCAATCCAATTCCTATCAATCAGGATGGAATGGGGGTTGGTAACAACCCCCATACCCTCAGTGGATGCCACAGTATCCATATACTTTGCAGTCATGGCAACAGGCATGGAGGCCACAACCGCCACAACCATCAGCATATCAACAACAACCATTCCAATTTCCACCACCTTCTATGGTTAATCCATACCAACAGTCACGACAACCTCTTCCAGGTTTGCCATCTTTGACTGCTCAACCCATAAATCCAACAAATCATCCACCACAGCCACCAAGACCTACATCTATGCCAACTCAACCAAATCCCAACCCCAATAATAAGGCAACTCAACCAGTGTATAACAATCAGACAACATGTTACTCCACCTATCCCATAAACACATTAGAGATAGATGAAGTCCAGTTGAGGTTAGGGAAGGCTCTTTTGGGGCCCACTATTATGGAAATTAATGAAGAATCAGAACCAAAACCAAATAAGGAACCTCCTTTTTCTCGAAAGATTTCAACCTGAACCAATACAAAGGGAGGATTCTCAATCGGATTTTGATTTTGTTAATGAATTACGCAATGTTAATATCAAAATTCCTTTGTTGCAGGCCATCAAGGAGATTCTTGTCTACACAAAAACAATTCATGAACTTTGTTCTCGGAAGTAGAAAAAGAAGCAAGATCCAAAAACTATTCAAGTCATCGGACAATTGGCAAATCTTATGCTTGGAAGCATAACCATTCCAAAATATTATGATCCAGCGAGTCCGATCATTAAGGTAATAATTGGTAAAGTAAGTATTCCTAATACCCTTGTGGATTTGGGTACTGCAATTAATGTAATGACAAATGAAACAAAGGAAAAATTGTCATTGGAAGGACTTAGGCCTACTCCTACAGTTCTTCAAATGGCAGATAGATATTTGGTTAAGCCTGAAGGTGTAATTGAGGATGTAATTCTTTCTATTGATTTATGGGAATACCCGACTGACTTTGTGATTTTGTAGCCAAAGATTAAGTTGGGGGGATACCCCCTAATTTTGGGATGACCTTGGTTAGTAGCAGTGGATGCCTTTATTAATTGCCGATCAAGGAACATGGTCATTTCTAATGGCAAGCACAAGAAACAGTTGACTTTATACCCACCAACACAACCTTTATTGGAAACAGAGGACCCAATTTGGATTAATAATGACTTGGATGAGACATTGCCAATTCTAACAATTGATAAAGCCCTAGATATGGAGAAACCTACTGAGGATAATGTTCTTGTTAATTTTCTTCTTAACAGGTATACATCTGATGAAATTTTTGAAAACATGGTCCTTCATTCAGGTATACATACTCAATGTCCTTTTGGGAATTTTCCATTGGTTGGTAGTTCACAATTTGTTCAACATTTTATCACATTGCATCAATTGCTACCTCATAATTTCTTGTACGGTTCATTCTTATTTTTTTGATAGGCCACCTATTTTGCAAGCCTTAGCCATTAACTCACCCGTACAATCTGAAGTTATGGAAATTTTACCTAATCGTACACTCAACATTAATCCACAATTAACCCCTGAACAAATCCAGGACCTTACTGCCATGCTTAGAACAAATAAAGATACATTCTCTTGGGAATACCAAGATATGCATGGCATTCATCCTGATACCTATACCCACCATATCTACATTGAAGAAGGAAGTCGTCCAATTAGGCAACCACAACGTTGGCTTAATCCTGCTTTGTGTGAAATAGTTGAGGAAACTGTTAAATGTTGGGTTTATATATCCTATTTTGGATAGTTAATGGGTTTCTCCTTTAGTTGTGGTTCCTAAGAAAAATGGTAAATGGAGAATTTGCATGGATTATAGAGCATTGAATAAATCTACTAAGAAAGATCATTTTCAATTACCATTTATTGATCAAATGTTGGATACTCTTGCAGGTAAGAAATTATTTTATGGATGGATGGATTCAACGGTTACAATCAGATTCAGATTGCAATGGAAGATCAAGACAAAACTACTTTTACTTGTCCTTGGGGGCTTATAGAGTCTTGCCATTTGGTTTATGTAATGCTCCTGCTAATTTTCAACGGGTGGTGTTAAGCATTTTTGCAAATCTTTTCAATGACTATGTGGAGGTATATATGGATGATTTTACTATTCATGGTGATACTTATGAGGAGGCCAAGGCAAATTTAGAAAAAGTACTTAGGAATTGTATAGATACTAATTTATCATTAAGTCATGAAAAATTTAATATGCTTATGACTGAAGGAATTGTGCTTGGTCATCACATCTCCTCTAAAGTTATACAAGTGGATCCTAAAAAGATCCAAATTATCCAAGACTTGCCCACACCTTCTAGTTAGAAATATGTTCATAGTTTTCTTGGTCATGCAAGGTATTACCGGAGATTTATTCAAAATTTCAGTAAAATTGCTTCTCCTTTGTTTGCTTTGCTTGCTAAAGATGTTACTTTCTCCTAGACACTTGAGTGTAAGGAAGCCTTTGAGGCCATTAAAACAAAGCTTGTAACCACACCAGTTTTATGAGGTCCAAATTGGGAGTTGCCATTTCATATTCATATAGATGCTTCAAATTGCTCGATGGGAGTTGTGCTTGGACAAAAAGAGGATAATATCTTCTACTCTATTTACTACATCAACAAGAATTTCACAAGGGCCGAAGTAAATTACACGATAACTGAAAAAGAATTCTTAGCTGTTGTATATGCAATTAATAAATTTCAGCATTATATTACTGGTTATAAAGTGTTTGTCCACACAGATCATTCGGCAATTCGGTTTTTAATGAATAAATCTGTGGTAACTGGTAGATTCATTAGATGGTTGCTTTTACTCCAGGAATTTGATATAACTATACTTGATAAGCCTGGTCAAGAAAATGTGGTTGCAGACTTTTTATCTAGGTTACAACACTCACACACCGAACCCTCTCCAGTCAATGATGCATTTCCAGATGAACACATCTTTGCCATATCCGCAAAGAGCCCATGGTTTGTTGGCATTGCAAACTATCTAGTCACATGCAGGTTTCCACCACACTTCTCTTCTCGAGAACGACGGAAGTTGGTTGGACTTAGTGGACAGTATGCCTGGATCAATGGATTACTCTTTCGCACTGGCATCGATAATATCATGCAACATTGAGTATCTGAAGATGATGTCTTCGATATACTTCATGCATGTCATACAGAGCCATGTGGGGGACACTTTTCTACTCAAAGAACTGTCTAGAAGATTCTCACTGCAGGTTACTATTGGCCTACAATCCACAAGGATTGTAGATGCTATGTTCATCATTGTGATAAGTGTTAGCCCATGGGTCGACCTACACGATCAGATGAGATTCCTTTGCACCCTTAGTTGTCTATCGAGCCATTTGAAAAATGGGGCATTGATTTTGTTGGCCCAATCAATCCACCCTCATGAAACAAGGAGTATATCCTTGTATGCATCGATTATGTAACCAAGTGGGTCGAAGTGGTACCTCTCAAGCATGCCAGAGATACAAAGGTAGCAGATTTCTTGTATTCTGAGATCTTTACAAGGTTTGGTGTACCTCAGGAAATAACCACAGATCAAGGACCACAGTTCACATCTAAGCTCATCTCTGCCTTGGTTCATGAATATGAGATTTGTCATCGCAAATCTTCACCCTATCACCCTCAGGCCAATGGACATGTTGAAGTCACCAATAAAGAGATCAAAAATATTCTTACCAAGACAGTTGTACTTCATAGGCGTGATTGGGCTACATGGCTTCTTGAAGTTGTGTGGGCCTATCGAACAACATGGAAGACCACTACTGGTCTGACCCCTTACGAACTTGTCTATGGTAAAAAGGCAATCCTTCCCATTGAGTTTGAGGTAAAAACTCTTTGCACTGCACTTCAATTGGGTATGAGTCTTTCTGATGCACAGAAGGCACGCATTGATCAACTACATTCCTTAGATGAGTTGTGTCAGGAAGCACTCTTTCACTTTGAGGTTGCTCAGAAACAACATGCCTTGTGGCACGATTGTAACATTCGCTAACGATCATTTCAACCTAGTGATTGGGTGCTTTTAAATGACTCCTGCTTTTAGGACTTCAAAGGGAAGTTTCAGACACGATGGCTAGGACCCTATGAGATCTAAACAGTATATGACAATGGTGTTGTTCGTCTCTGTACGGTGGAATTTGAATGAAGAACTCTCCTTGTTAATGGCCATTGCCTTAAAATTTACAAGAAGCCTCTTTCAAAGGAAGCTTTCTTTCTCACGATGGCACAGGAACTTACCATTGTTCCTTTTGGTCTCCTTCGGGATTGATCACATATATCAAAAACAAAACAAAAAATTAAAAAATAAATAAAAGATCTAGCATTGAAAACCCTTTTTGGGCATTCTTGGCAGGTTAGTGCTCGAAAATCAGAATCTGGTGAACATTATCCGTTTAATAAACCTAGCAGTGAAAACCAATTTTTCGGCGCTACCAGGTGGTAATCGATTGAAAACCGAGCAACCGGCAGTCTATTATCATAAAAATAAGTTTAAAAAAAAAAAAACAATAAAAAAACAAAGCAAGAAGAAGCAAAAACTACACTCCTGTCCTTTTTCTCTACCAGGATCGTTTCGTCCATTTTTCTTGTCTTTTCCATGCCTCTCTTGTTCGCTTTTACCATGGTTGTTTGTGGCTTTCAGCCAACAACCATTTTTTGATCAGCGATATCTTCCTAGTGACAGGAACTCTCCTTTCTAGCTCAGGTTCCTGTCGTTTCTTTGCCAGGAGACGGTATTCACTTTCTGCTTTTGGTTGTTGATTTTTACAGGTGTTCGCCGCTTTCTTTCCCCATGCTGCTTTTATGTCCGTTAATCCTATGACTGATCTACCTAGTTTTCCTACCATTGTCATCTTCTCTCGGCCATTCTAATGTCTCCATCTACCGTACCATTTGCTATCTTTTCATTATTGCCATTTCGCTATCCCTTTCACGTGATCTGCTCTCAGCAGTTGTCATCAGTCCAGTACGATTTCTTGTTCCAGTCACATCTTCACAGATTTCCAATCTTTCGCATTATTTCAGAGCATGCGACATACCTTTTGGCGATCGTGGTAATCGGTAACGGATTTCTCTCTCTTTCTTTCTTTGTTTTATTTTATATTATGTGTTTCCTTCTGTCAAGTGATGCTTTTCCCCATGGATGGTTCAACCAATCAACTGGGGGGAAGGGTTGTCCATATCATCATTTCTTTTGAGGGTTATTATCGCCATTATTTCCACATTAACCTCTCATTTACTATACTTGTCGTCATCTTGCAGCCAAATATTCATTGCTAAATCTAACTATTAACACCATCTCTCTAAAAACCGTATTGTCTCAATTTATGGTATCAAGTTACAGTGAGTTCCTGTGAACATGGCGAGAGGTCACCATTCGTGGCATGAGCCCATCACCATGCAAAATTTGAAAATGCATGCCGAGGCGTATGCAGAGTTTCAAAAGGCTCATTGGGATACTTACTTCAAATGGCTACGAGGGTTTGATGAGAGGGTGGCACTGGAATTCGCCCATAATTTTCACAACCAAAAGGCTTCTGTTCGTGGGATCAATATCACAGTTACAATGGAAACCATTGCGGAAGTTTCTAGACTTCCGTTGAGCGGAGAACAGTATTTCCCAAAGAAGTATAAGCAGTTCACAGAGTTACAACCGACACAGAAGATTTTTTTGCAGGGAGGAGAATCTGTAGAAATGGTTTCCGGGCAGGGTACCAAGCTACAATCTTTACCAGGGCATTGGAGGGAAGTCGTCAGGTACATAATTCAATATATTACTTGTGAAGGGATATTTCAGTATGTTTTTGCTCAACATTTCAAATTAATGTTGCATTTACGGCAAGGGTTGTTCATTAATATCCCATACTTTTTCTATCGAGCCTTGCAACGAATGTCTAAAACAGTTAGAAGTGACAAACCCCATTGTCTATCTCACCATGGCTTAATAAAACTTTTGGTAGTTTGAGAATTAAATTTGTTGACTCGTCCTGGTGATTGGGATTCATTTGTCCATTCTCAGGATGGCGAGGATACTGGAACCTCTGAGGAAGAGGAATCTTTCGCAGAGGGTTCCTCCAAAGACAACTCTTTGGATGAGGAGTTTGGTTCTGATAAAACACCTAAGAAATTCAGTGACAAGAAAACTAAGGGAAGCCCTGGTGAGTCTTTTGTACAAACCCCAAGACCTAGAAAAAGAACAACCAGAAGTGCCACAAAGAGAGATGCCTTAAAATCCAACAAGTCAAAACCCTCACTTTTTAGTGAGGAAAGTTGTGAGAAAAATAAATCCTTGGAGCCGACACCCACTGGTCAATCTAGTGATAGGAAGGGAAAACAAAAGTTAGATGCTTCGACTAAGTTAGATAACCTGGCCCATGTAGCTGGTAATGTGTTGGGGTTTGAGGAAATAGAGGTTTTATCTGAAGTCCCAGGGAAGTGGGGAAAATTTCACAGAGAATTTAGTAGGGAAAAACATCAAAGGGAAAAAGAACAGGAATCTAGACAACAAGCCGACAAATCTCCAAAAGATTCACCTAGTATTGACTTGGAGAATGAGCTAGTTGAAATTCAACCAGAACAAACAGGAGATACTAGGGTTGTGACGCCGTCAGGAATAAATCAGGAACAAGAAGTTGAAAAAGAGGTAGCTCCAGAAAATGAAGAACAGGTTCCGAAGGAACCAATGGATAGTATTGATAATAACCCTTAGACACAAGTTTTGGCAGAAGACATTGTCCATGAAGAGCAAGATGTACCATTTGCTCTTGAACCACAAGAAGAAGAAAAGATGGATGAAATGATTGAGAATGTGAATGTGAGTTTTCAGACTGGAAGTCTTGAAGCTGAAGAAGAATTTGAGAAAGAAGACCCTCCTTTAAGTATGACAGAAAAATAATTATAGGATTTGAAAGAGGAATTGACCAAAGTACAGGTAGAAAACCAGACTTTGCATGGTTTGCTCCAAGAAGCTCATTCTACTATCAATTCTCAAGCGAAGGAAATAGGAGAAATCAGGGATGAACTTGATAGAATAACAACTTCACAGATGTCTATCTAGGAACATGAATAGAAGGTTCAAGCAATACAGAAACAATGGATTGATGAATTCAAGGGCACTTTGCAGAAACTCACAACTCTACCGGGTTTGTAACCTTTGCATAGGGACATGCAAAATGTCCAACTGGGGGGAAATGATGAGTATAGAATAAGTCCACTATTTTTACCTTATAATTTCCTTTTTATCTGTGTCCCTGTCCCTATTCCTATCGCCATTTGTTGAAGGAACCTTAATATTTAATAAAATAGGGAAAATAAATTGGGATTAATAAATTACTGAAAATCATGATAAATGTGATCGTTTTGTGTCCAAATGGCAGAAGATAGTTCGAAAGGGAGTTGAAGGCTATTAAAAATGGGATGACCTCAGGGAATTGATGGAGTGAAATTTGCAAGATTTTGTTAAGACTTGTTATTTTAGTTAAGTTGTTTTGATTTAGTGTTAAAAGTGGTCTGTGACCTTTTATCAATTTTAGACTCTTGTTTGTGAGTGGCCAATAGGCCGAACGAACAAACAAACCTATCTATTGTTTATAGTATGATCAACATATATATATATATATATATATATATATATATATATATATATATATATATATATATATATATATATATATATATATATATATATATGTATCTGTTATAAGATGATCAACATATATATATATATATATATATATATATATATATATATATATATATATATATATATATATGTATGCATGATGGAAATGGGGGGATATAATATATAGTTAAAATATCAGACTTGCGTGATAAAAGATCTACATTTTATTTTGTCTTTGTAATTCTGTTCAATGAGAACTAGCATGGAATAAATTTGTGTTTGTGAGCTCCATCATTCAATAACCGAAGAAGGCAGGGCCCACTTCCTCGATTGTTGGTGATCTCAGTATTAGATTTATATGTGTGGTAATATGTGTTTTATAGTTATTTGATTAATTTGATTTCTGTGTTATTTGATTGATTCTCATTTCTGTATTGTTCATTTTCTGCATCTGTGTAATTCATTTCCACAAGCATGTTAGTTTATATTAATTTTTGTTGTTCTGATCTTTATTGATCCACTCAACATTTGTTGGTGTGTATGTTTCATCGAATTAGCTATTACTGGTGTTAAGAACAGTTTGGTACTATAGGACAGAGTTATAAAAAGCTAAACGTAGAATAATTAGATAATCTATTTCACAATCAATACCTTTGATTATGTTTATATTATATTCTTTATTTTGCTTCATACAGTTTCGATTTTGTTCTGTTGTATGTCAATAATCTATTTTTGTTGCAAAATTATTTCTTTACGGGTTCCTATCAAATTTGTGATAGGAAGTCTTCCAATTGGAATTTTGTTTAAATACAGGTTATGTTAGTTTGCATTCATCAACCTTTGGTTTATTAATTGCAGCTCTTCGGCATATTGCCACAACACGATTTAAAAGCCTACGTTCCCGGATTGACACTTTAGGATAAACTGAGGAAACCATTTCCAAGAATTTAAATCAAACCTATCTTAAAAGTGAATTAAGACCACAGTTTATTCCAATCAATATGCAACTTCTCCTTTCTTTCAAAGTAAACAATACTTTTCTCTAAATGCATGTATTCACAATAGACTAGTTAAAGGAAATGAAAAATAGTCTTTCAAAAGCTAAGTCAATTAAAAGAAGATTATCCTCATGCCTGTAATACGCTTTCCAATTGACTGGCTGCAACACATATCTCCCAAACAGTAGCTAGCTTATTTTTGTTCTCTACAACAAAGTCACAATAACCTCTAACTCTCAAGTTGGCAAAATACTTCCCTCAAAATAAAATAAACTCTCTCTAATGCTCAAAGTTCTCACTCACTATATTAAACAGAATAATGCAGAAAGGAATGCAAATAGAATGTAGAAACTTGTTCAAGGACTGCGTCCCAAATAAGTGAACTTGCTACCCTATTTATACAACAATTTGGAGACTACCCAGCCTACAATTTAGACATGAGTTCTGAAAACAATTAGCATGCACAACAACACATATACCACAGCTAAAAGGTGGCACACATATAAGCACATACTTAGCTAAAACAAGCTATAGATCAACCTTGTTGATTGACAACAATAAAGACTAATTCAAATCAACACATGATTCAATTTAGTTTGCATTCACAATGGACATCTACAGCAAGTAGGATTCATAAGGTGGTGCCAAAGCAAGTAGCCATTCACCCTATTACTTTGGGTGTGGTTATTCTCATTGAAATAGTCTGACTTTACTGGTTGTGTTCCACCTAGTTGACTTGGTCCATGCTTAAGCCATCGACACACCTCCTATGATTCGGCTTCCCTATTCATATCGTTGCTTAACTCAGATTTAGATTGATGTTTATTCCATGTATCTTAGTCATGTTGACTTTGTCTTACATGTTTAAGTGACACCTTATCATTGATTTTAATAAGTATTTGCAGCGCTGCCACAGGTCATTCCTATACGTGCTTTATATGTGTCTTACTTCTAGAACACGGACTACATTCTCCTTCAATGTTTATGCGTTGTCCAAGATAGCCCACTTGTTGGATCTGTATCCATTCAAAGGTTGTGTTAAATGCTTTTGGATCGACCTTCATCCAACACCAAAATATATAAACTTTGAAGCATCCTTAATTTATAGGAAGGTATGTATTATGCGCCATTATAAGGTATAGCTCACACCTTTCCTTTGTGTATTTGCTAACTTATATACATAACACACAGGTTGTATAAACAACTCTATGTTCATTAATTCAAGTGCTTATATAGTATATATAAACACTCATATATATATATCTTTACATATACTCACACTAAATCGACTAATGATCATGTATATAACGCCTCCAAGCATCAACTAAGTCAAAGATGTTATGAAGTTGATGCATCCAAATGCATACAATGCATTTATGTAGTTCTTACTGCGCTGGTCAAAGTCTTAAATATGAAACTTCACAAGTATCATATGTGATGTGTATATTACAGTGCTTTGACATCATGCAATGTATATATACTATATGGTTATATAATATATAACCATATATTCTATTATATACATATATATATATATATACAAACATAGTATGATATATATATTTTTACTTTGCCAAAGCATCATTTGATATTTGAATGCATGATATTCATTTATCATTACCTGTCAAACAATACACATGAACTCACATAGACACATATATACATATACATACATATAATATGTTCACACACATGGGTAGGGCCACATAAGTGGTTTACAATTTTATGTAGGAAGCAAAAATACATTTTGGTCCCTTCAACAAATTCAAGGGGTTCACTTGAACTGATTGTTTCAAGTGAACCAATAAATAGGTTCGAGTGAACCCCATAGTTCACTCGAACCCATAATGTTCATTTTTTAAAATATTAAAAAAATGGGTTTGAGCGAATGGGGGTTCGCTCAAACCCCTTGAATGAGGTTTTATAAAACAAATCATTGTTATTGTTCATCATTTTCATCTACATGTGCTTGGCGAATTTTTGGATGAACTTGGGCAATGAACTCACCACCCGAAAGTGCATCACCTTCCAACGGTGTCCTCCACAATGCATCACCCTCCACAAGTTGGTTTTATGCTTCTCCATTTCGCATTCATGGCTATTGAATTGAATTTCATTTCCTTGAAAGTTTCTAAACCCTAAATAAAACAAATCCATTTTGTGTGTATCCTTTAATCATGGCATTCCATGAGACCAAATTTCTTGCTCAGCTATCAAATTCAAACCTTTCATTCACCTTGTCAATGCTTCCACATTTCGCACACATCCATACCTTGTTCGAAAGCTCCCATTTTGGCACAAGCAGGGCGAGGGTTGTGGAATTTGGCTTTATAGTTGCCAATTGCATTTGCTTGAAAGTTTCTAAAGCCTTTTCGACAAACCCATTTATTCATAATTTGGCTTTGCCAATTGGATTTGTTCTATCCTTTATGCTTTGATGGATGTCCATACCCTATTCCAAAGCTCCCATTCAGCATAGGATTTTGAGGATGCAGACAAAGGTTGTAGAATATGGATTTACACCTGCCAACTGCATTTGTTTTAAAGTTTCTAAAATATTTTCAACAAATCCATTTTGTGAATATTCTGCACTCAGGGCATTCCATGAGAACACATTTCTTGGAGGCATTTTGTCAAACAGTTCATGTGCCTTTTCTATGCTTCCAAATTTTGACCAAAGAATTTTCAGAGTTTTTGTATATTTGTCATTAATCACCCTCCCATTACGCTTTGATGGATTCCCATACCCTATTCCAAAGCTCCCATTTTGGCACAGGTAGGGAGGATGCTGGCAAAGGTTGTGAAATTTGGCTTTACACCCACCAATTGCATTTTCTTGAAAGTTTCTAAACCCTTTTCAACAAATCCATTTTGTGCATATCCTTCAAACAATTCACTTGCCTTGTCAATTCTTCCACATTTCACATACATTTCTACTAGGTAAAATGCACAAGATTCCTCTATGGACATCCATACCCTCTTCAAAAAATTTAAAGCAAAGTATCTAAACACTTCAAAAATCAGAGTGAAAATTTGAGTAAAATCTATTTGTAAATTTCAAACAACACTTGTTTTAAAAGTAATACAAACAATTTTCATGTTGTACATATGTCACTTTTATTTTGATTCTTGTCTCTATTAAATGAATATATGAACATGAATGTTTACTATTAGAATCATCTCCTTTATGTTGTATTTCTTTCAAAGATATAATTAAGGGTTATTTTCCTCTCCATTCTCATGTTTAAAATTGAACTATCAACTTGTGTTTAAAGAATACCATAAATATTTCATATATGATAATAGGGAATTTGATTGTCTTAAATGGTTATTAAGTAGGATCATATAAGAAGGCCATAATCAAATTAGTGTTATCACTAAATTTCATTTCGTGTTTCTTACTAATTAGAATATTAGCTTATTATTTGATTTAACCAAACCAATTTAACTTGGGGCGTTAATAATAATTTAGGCCAAAAGTTTCAACCAAACCTTTGGAAATCAAGATAGTTTGAGAACAAGAATTAGAATGTGCACATGAATATTAACATCTTAACACTAATATTGAACAAAGCTTCTTGATCCAATAAACTAGATTTCTTATTAGTGCAAGTAATTAAGCATCTTTCCCACAATGATCACAATAACTAGTAGGATTTACTTTGTAGCACTTTCCTTCTTTATCTCAAATGGATATAGTTACAATTGTTTTTGAGGACCTGATAGAGAAATTTGAGCAAGTACACATTATTCAAAATCATGAATATGGAAGAAGAAACAAATTATAGTAAAACTTAACTAAACAACGAACATTTTAAAAACATAATATTTGACCTCAAAATAATTTATACCTAAAAGAGTTTGAGAAGAATTTAGGAAGCCAATAGTCTATGATACTCCTATAACATTGATCTTGTGGATGGTACTGCCATTTGTATGGTTGGAACTTGGAGAAATATTGAAGTTAATTTAATGGGAATCAAGAAACAAGTAGACTTTGAAGTAATAGAGATGAAGGAACTCTTTAATACCTTCAAAATTTTACTAAATTTAGAATGGTTTATAAATTATAATGGGACAATTAACTCCTATAAAGAATAAATATCATTCTTTGACAAAAAATTTAATGCATATACCCCTATACATTGATATGAGTAAGGCATACATAAAGAAGATAACATAAGAAAAAAATGGAGAAGAATAATTGAAAGCACTACATTCTTTAAGAATAATAGTCTAAGAAACCATGCATGAGGATAAATCATACTTGATATCAATAGTTACAACATCAATAATGAATATGTTATGGAAGAATGGGTTTGGGATGAGCTAGAAGTAAGATCTAGAAAGATATTAGATGTGAGGAGGATTCTGAAACTTAAGAAAATTAAAAAAAATCCACTCAAGATATTTCAAATGATGAAAACCCACCACATAATACAAAAGGAAACTATAAAAAGAAACAACATACTAAAAGTCAAAACAATTTAACCACATTTCACATGGAATTTATCATATTAAGCTTCCTTGGTATTCTAGGGTGGGATTTTTTTAAACATGTATAGAATACATGGAAAAATTATTTAAGAAATAAAATTTGAGATTATAATCTCTTGAAGATACTTTGTAGCATGAAAATATGGTGGTACACCCACAAACCTAATATCCCAATCAAGAAGACATTTTTGGTCCTTATAAGAACCAAGTACTTATCAAAAGGAGACTATAAATCGGATCTAAAATATTGTGGCAAGATGAAACTTGAAATAAAACTTCAAATTTGCATTATGGAATGGACAAATAGAAGAGAATATGATGAAAGGCTATATACCCAACTTTTCTATTGGACATTAGATCACCTATTGCAAAAAAAAGGTATATTAACTAGGAAAAGAGAGGAGGAACAAACAATTGGATGATGGGATAAAATAATTTTGTAAAAAATTTACATTCCATGATATTGACAAGCTAATCCACAATGTACTAAAACAAAGCATATTAGTGTATCTCTAGTAGAAATAGTCCTTCACAAAGAACATTAGACTATATTTCCAAAGGAGACAAGGATTTGGAACTTGATAAAATGGATGGATAGGGTTGAAACACCACAATAGAAGTTAAGTGGTGCCTCTAAGAATAAATTATGGAATCCAAAGGAGAAGAAAATCCTCAAAACTTAAAAAAATATAAGTTGAAGAAGGGGAAAATGAAATAGCCACTAATAATGCACTAAAAATTAAATATTTCAACATGAACCATTGAGGACTAGAAAACAAAATATAATTTTAGAAGGAACCTTGAGATGGAAAAAAATGGAGATTAATGGGATGAAAGATAAGTGATGCAAGTGGAAAATTAAAAAAATATGAAGACCTTTTTCCTAGAATATTTACTAACCTAAAAGGTATAAAAGAAGAGGTGGGAACCATGCAGATAGAACTAAAAGAAGGATCCAAACCATAAAGGAAAATAAAATATTAACTTAAAACCTCAATGTCAAAACAAGAGTTGAGATAAAATTAGACAAAATGTTAGTAGGAGGAATGATCAAAAAAATTGAAGATACCCATGGTAGATGAGACCAAACAAAGAAAACATATTTTCTTCATCTATGATACCCATGATGTTGACCATTGTCTTTTTACTACATATAGACTTATGAAATATCATTCTATCCCTATTCCTCCCACTACTTCCCCTTTTCCACTTGTTGTTACTATAGGGCCCACTACCATTCTAGAGGCCTCTTCCATACCTATAGCATTTCCTATTCCCACTATAACTAATACACTCACCTTCTTTTGATGAGAATTTATTTCAATCCACTAGTGACATTCCTTTTATAATTATATCATCCTTCAAACACTCTCCCTCTATAAAATTTTATGTTAAATTTCCATAAATAATTTCTTAATCTACACCATTATTTAACATAATTGTGCTTTCCTACAACCATATAAAATTATAGATTTTTAAAGAAATTCAATGCATAATTTGCTAGTTTCAACTTAGGATAAGAAAATTTTATTCTTTGAAACATTAAGAAAATTAAAGTGAAAATATACCTCTATGTGCTCAAATCATTGTTCTACCCTCTCTACATCTCCTACAAATGAAAATATCTCAACTATTGATTTAGAACCATCAAGGTGTGTTTGGTAAACTAGAATGACCATGGAAATTTTCCTCTACTATATATTGGGTTGTTCCCTTACTCTGCAATGAGCATAACTTATCTAAGAGACACTTTATTAAGCACTATGTCATCTCATTGGTTGAGATGATCTTGCACCTTTAGTATCAAGCTTGAGGAATCTTACATTATATCCATGCTTATGGTTTTGTTTGGGAAAATAAAATATATTTTTGACAAGGAACAAAATTCTAAAATTTATCTATGTTGCATACCTATACATTAAATAACAATAAACTCCACAATAAAATAACTTGTTTGATTACCACTTAATTCATTTAAACTACCTGATAGTTATTCCATACACTAGTAGCAAATAAATGGATTAACTTAGAGAACACAATTAGCTAACTTTAATCAAAATTTCTTGGAATTACACAAGTAACAAATAAAACAATCAAGAACACCTATTTCAATAGTAAAGCCTTAGTATCTAAGTGAATCCAACACTTATAATTTAAAGAAACATCACATAGTTCCATTGCATTGATTTTTAGGGCTCATAAATATAATCTTTGTTGGATAGGATCCCTTGAATACTGGCCACCTCCTAGACTATTGCATGTAGTCACTCCTCCACCTCTTCAATTATTTCCAAAGATGCCAAACATTAAAATTCAAACCTCTAATGGGAAAAAAAGCATCTACAGACATGGGGGATTATTAATATTAATCTTTAATCCTCCTTATGTTTCTCTCCAATTATTAAATCATTCATGCTATAAATCCCTTGATTTGAAAAGAAACATGTTGTCTTGTTTCCTTCATGGTAGCAACATAGTTAGAGAATAATTTTGGTGAATCAAGGATTTCCCATGCCTCATTTAGTATGATGTTTTTCTTCTAATCGATCAATTATATTTTCATGATGCTAAATATAGTTTCCATTGAATATCCTTCAATAATGACTAAATTGATTTTACATGGCCACCAATGTTAAGTAATGATGCTTTCCCTTTATTACTAGTTCTAGGAAATATATCTTAGATGAAACCTTTATCAAGACTTTTTAAGTCTTTAATGGCACATTTTGTACTAGAGTGCCTTAGGTTTCCCCTCAAAGAACAATCAAAATTAAACTTTCGCCTGGTTTCTTATGGAGGAATCCATCTAATATGATCTCTAGAAGGGTGATATTTGAACCTAAGAATTATAAATTGATAAATATATTAAATTAAATAAGTAAAATGTTTAGAAAATTAAATAAAATAGTGAAACTGTTTTGATTATGAAAAACTATGATAGATGTTGAATGTTTTATTGTTAATGGTATGAAAATATTATTGATGATTAGATGAATTATTTGAACTAGTGAATGCTCTATTTGTCATCCCAAGTACCATTCATTACTAGTGATATTATCTTGCATATACAAATCTAATCTAAGATGCATATTTTATATGTGTGCAACCTATAGGTTTAATATATATATATATCATGTGCACACTTGTAAACTTATTTAGAACTATTTTAGATTTTTATTTTGTAGATCTAGATATATTATTTACCAAGGTCTCATTGCTCCTTTAGGTGTACATACATATAACATGGAAAATGCATCTATTCCACCTCCGAAAACATTCTTTGCAAATACTACTAGTGAGATTAGGAGACTGAGAGACTCATTAGCATATGGTACAAACACAAGCATATATTCAGAAGTTTGCATGTCCATATTACAAAGCTTAGAAAAACTAAGAGATGAACTTGGGCATACTAGTGCATATTCCCCTAATAGAGTAGTTGTTATTCTTTCCCACATGTGGGAAGAAGTACATGGTGAGGTTTCCTATAAACAAATAAATGATGTTGTGACCAAATAAATGGTTAAAAACACTTGTTTTCCATTCTATCAAAATAAATGTAAGGTGATGGGATACCAGGTCACCAAATGTGTGGATCGTTCTATGGCCCCATTGATCTACCTGTGATTTCTTGCAACACATGGTCAATATCCAAACAATGACCAAATTCCATTATATTTTGTTCAACAATTGTATGTTGAGGTCCATTTGGGCCTCAAAGTCAACTACCTAGACATTCCACCATATGCTAGTCAGGGGCGTGGTAGGATTGCCAATAGGCCCACCTATCATCATGCAGATAGACCAACCCTAGTGTTTAAGGAATTAGTTGGCGGTAGGTCTCCTACTCTCACCCCAACTCTGGCCCCCTTAGCAGATCAGGTTATCATTGCTTCCCAAAAGGAAGCAATTGACAGTGTAGGTGACATTGGAGCTGCCACCACTAGGATATCTATTGATCGTGTGGGTCAGTATTTGATGTCTAAATGTTCACGATCCACACCATTTGCAGCATAGCACAACAACATGGATCCTTTTATAGTGGTGGGAATCCCTACACCCACACAACTCAATGGACTTACAGGAGATATGGCATGCAGGACTGTGCATTGTTTGGTTGAGGACCTCTTGGAGGCATATGTCTTCATTGCATCAGACTATGGGATCACTATAGAGCAAGTCAGAGGTCATTTGGCTTTAGGAGTTCATTCACATCCAGGATCCCATCACTCTCAACCCAACACTACTACACATCGGGATCCACCTATAGATCATTCGACTGCTACACAGTCTATGGGTTTTTTGGATTTGTTGACATACGGTCCTAGTTTGTCATCATTTATGCCATCTCAGCTACATATTCCCCTTCACTCATCATTTATAGCATGACATGCAACAGATCAGATGGATGTAGATGTTGACTCGTCGCTTAAACATATGGTTGATTTGGTGGAGACGACCGTTGTAGAGGACTTAGATCATCCGATATCAAATGATGTTCATGTATGTGTGCATGTGCATGTTTCAATTCTTTTTAAATTTTAGTTTTAACTAGATATTCATGTACTAATATATATATGTATATATATTGTAGGTGGACATACCTCATATTACTCCTAGCCTTGGTTCAGATCGTGTATGTCGACATGACTGTGAATGATTCTGCTGCTAGTGGACATGTGAGTTTTAAATTTTTATATATACACGTGTATATGTACATGCATATGTATGCATAGACCTAGGTAGATATTTAAAAATACATGTACATTCTTAAATAACTTTCATAAAATTTATAATATATTATATGTATTTAACACATTGTGTACACAATTTTATCTGCAGGGCTTGACACATATATCAAAGCAAAGTTCTCATTCAGATGATCGTTCAACTAGGAGTCGACATTCATATTAGGCTTTGCACTAGATTTATGATCTCTAATACATTTTCTTATAAGATGATCTCTAGTAGTCGACATTTGATGATCTCTAACTTACATTTGTTTATATGATATACATACACATTTTTATGTTTATATGTTTATTCTCATTCAATTTGCGTGTATGTACCTATTTTCTTATAACATGTTTATGTTTATACATTGAATCTATCTACATCTACATGTGTTTTTTTATGTTTAAATGTTTATACATTAATAGATACATGTGTATGTATGTACATGTTTACACTCACTAATGTGTTTATACAAATTTTAAATCTATATTTAGAGAACTCATGCTCATGTATTTATGATTTATATATGTTAAAGAACTGTTAAATTTGCATTAAATAAGAGTAAGAGGTCAATGAATAAATCTATTATAAGCTAAATAAATGTATATATAAAAAATTCTTTGAGAATTTGAGAAGCAAGGGTGTAAAATTATTTCATAAATAATTTCTTAATCTACACCATTATTTAACATAATCGTGCTTTCCTACAACCATATAAAATTATAGATTTTTAAAGAAATTCAATGCATATTTTGCTAGTTTCAACTTAGGATAGGAAAATTTTATTCTTTGAAACATTAAGAAAAATCAATTGAAATTACGCCTCTATGTGTTCAAATCATTGTTCTACCCTCTCTACATCTCTTCCAAATGAAAATATCTCAACTATTGATTTAGAACCATCAAGGTGTGTTTGGTAAACTAGAATGACCATGGAAATTTTCCTCTACTATATATTGGGTTGTTCCCTTACTCTACGATGACCATAACTTATCTAAGAGAAACTTTATTAAGCACTATGTTATCTCATTGGTTGAGATAATCTTCCACCTTTAGTATCAATCCTGAGGAATCTTACATTTATATCCATGCTTATGGTTTTCTTTGGGAAAATATTATCTTTTTGACAAGGAACAAAATTCTAAAATTTCTCTATGTTGCATACCTATACATCAAATAACAACAAACTCCACAATGAAATAACTTGTTTGATTACCACTTGATTCATTTAAACTAGGATAGGTATTCCATACACTAGAATGCATTTTAATTTTAAATTTTTTTTCCATATGCATATAAATACAAGCTTATTTTTCATTTTTCCATATCAAATTGCAAGATTAATTCGTATTTATGTCACTTGGAGAGCAGATTTTGGAGAAGAGATTTTTGCACATTTATCAAGGAGACAGATTTTGGGGAAGAGATTTTAGCATTTTTATCAAGGAGGGCAGATTTTGGAGAAGACAACTTTGCATTTTTATAAATCAAGGAAAATTTTGGAGGAGAATTTCTTTTTGGTAGAGGATTTGTTTTGAGTCATCTTTAACTTGAAGAAGAAAATGGGACAAAAAATAAAAAGAAAAAATAAGGCTCAACGAAAATTTTCAAAAGAAGAAGAACAAAGGAGGTGTGAACAAAACTTGGCAAATTATCATAGAAAGAAACAAGGTACATGCTTATTTCTTCTCTCTCTCTCTCTCTTGTGTGTTTTTAAGACTTTTATTAACACCTCAATGTTTTCCTTATAAATCTTTAATTTTATTTGTTCAACTCCACTTAAATAGCTCATAGTCTCTCACTTTCTTTGCTTGCATGTAAATTCAAACAACAAGCTAGAAATTCTCAAACTAAAGTCGAGCCAAATCTAGATATTGGATCAAACAAATCTGCTGAAGAACACATGGACCTTGAAGATAGGGAGGAGGCCCAAGTTCAAACAATGCATGTTGTTGAGGGGTTAGGATCACTTCCTTCTACCGATATGGATGAGCATATAAAACTAGCTAAAACTTCTCTCACTTTCTTTGCTTGCATGTAAATTCATGTATCTAGTTTCAAAAACCTAGTGACTTTGAAAATTCATTTTGCCATTTCCTTAAATTGATTCCATTTCCAATTGTATTTGTTCCATGGAATTTTTCTTAAGTTCAAGAATCAAGATTGATGTCATTTGAAAGTTCTACTCCACTTATAGCATCATATCTCTCACTTTTTTTGCTTGCATACATAAAATCCACTTATATAGCATCATCTCTCACTTTCTTCGCAAAATATTTTGTGGCATGTAGAGAAATCTCAACAAGTAGGAAGTTCTCATGCTGAAGTTGAGCCAAATCTAGATATTGGATCAAACAAATCCCCTGAAGAACACGTGGACCTTGAAGATAGGGAGGAGGCCCAAGTTCAAACAATGCATTTTAGAGAGGGGTCGGGATCACTTCCTTCTACTGGTATGGATGAGCATATAAAACTAGCTGAAACTTCTCTCACTTTCTTTGCTTGCATGTAAATTCATGTACCCAATTTCCAAAACCTAGTGACTTTGAAAATTTATTTTGCCATTTCCTTAAATTGATTCCATTTCTAATTTATTTATTCCATGGAATTTTTCTAAAGTTCAAGAATCAAGATTGATGTCATTTGAAAGTTCTACTCCACTTATATAGCATCATATCTCACTTTCTTCACAAAATATTTTGTGACATGTAGAAAGGGCTCAACAAGCAGGAAGTTCTCATGCTGAAGTCAAGCCAAATCTACATATTGGATCATATGAATCCATTGAATAACACATGCACCTTGAAGATAGGGAGGATGCCCAAGTTCAAACAATGCATATTGAAGAGGGGTTGGGATCACTTCCTTCTACTGGTATGGATGAGCATATAAAACTAGCTGAAAAGGTGAGGAAACAAATTTCTTATAGAAATTTAGATCATTTACTTGAGATGGATATGGAGAAACTCAAATGTTATGCGACCAACCTGTAAATAAGAGTAAGAGGTCAATGACTAAATTTGTAAATGGAATAATCAATGATCATTTCAATCATCTTGAAACACTTGAAAAAACCCAATTGTTATCATGTTTACTTCTTCATAATGAGCTGAAAGAGCCATTACAATTGTTGGGTGTGCATTCGGCATCAAATAAGAAGAAACACATGGCATTACAAAAATATATTGTTGAAAATGTTAAAAAGGGTTTAGTTTCCATTGGGAAAAGATCTTGATCAGTAGATAAGGGCACTACAAGAAGGGTGATGCTGACATCTATTATAGATCAAGATATAGCAAGAAAAAGAAAAATGTCTGCACTTTCGACTGAAATTGGTTATAGTAGAACCACACTAATAAAACATGAGAAAAAGAGAAAGGTTTTGGATGATAGTTTAGAAAGAAACTAGGCAGTTATGTGTAGAGCTCCCCATTCTAGCAGGATTGAAGATGTTGTTAGGAACTTGATCTCAAGTTTTTGGCATGATCAAACTCGTCCATCATCAAACACTAGAGATGTTATGAGACACAGGATTGGGCCTAGTATTTATGAAAATCATATTAAACATTGGCTATACATAACACAACTTGAGATGGATATGAACTTTTGTAATATATATCCTCATATAAAGATTGGGAAAACAATGTTTGAAAAGTTAAAGCCATATTATGTGAAGATAAACAAGTTTTTTGAAAGTTTTTGTTGTCATTATCATATTGAATTTGATCTCTACTATTAGGTGTTTTGAAAGATGAGAGAATAAAGTTATGGTTTTCAAAATGCACCTCCTAAATAGGTAAGTTTGTTCATAAAAGATATGTTATGTGATCATGAAAATGGACTTCAAATAAATTGCATAAAAGGAATTTGTGAAACATGAAGAAATTTGGCTAAATTTCCTTCAAGAAATGAAGATATTGACCAAACAAAGACAGTAAATTGCAAGAGTTACAAGTATGTAAAGTTTCAAACAAATTTTGGGATAGAATCCACAAGGTTAAACTATGTAGAAGAGGAGATTCCTATTGGAAAATTTATGGAAGATTTTCGAAAATTGATACAACCATACATACATCATTCATTTTTTGCTAAGTGGCAAACACAACAATTTCAAACATTGAAAGATACTTTCCCACTTGGAACAGTTCTATTAGTAGTTGACTTTGCAGAAAATTACTCTTTTGTACATCAAAAGGAGATTTAATCAGAATATTACTTTTCAAAGCAGATCACTATTATGGTTCATGTGTGTTATCGACATGCACAATTAGAATTGGATGGTGTTGAGAGTACAGATGAACAACAAGCCATTAAGAAAGAATATCAATTTTATATTAGTGATGATAAAGAGCATGACACACTTTTTGTACAACATTGCTTTACAAAAAAAAAATTAGAATTTGTGAAGCAGGGGTGTAAAATTTGAAAAGAATTTTGTATGGTCAGATGGATGTGTGTCACAATTCAAATCATCACGGCCATTTTATGCACTATCTAGATATCTTAAAATTTACAAAATACCACATGTTTGGAGCATGGAAAGGGTGAGCATGATGGAGCAGGAGATTGCATCAAACATGCTTTAAGAAAGCATCAAATGACTTATTCAAAAGATTGTATAGATAATGCACATGATGTTGTTGAATGGTGTAAGAAACAATTTGCATCAAATGAGGTCAGAACATCTTCAAGAACAAACCGAAGCATTCCACATAGAGTGTTTTGGGAGATATCATATATGAATAAATTACATTTTCAAAAATTTGAATTTATTTAAATTTAAAATTTATATATATACATGTTTGTTCGCATAAGTTTGTTGTATATGTATCTAGGTGTGGACAGAAGATCAATGCATGGATGCAAGAGGGTAGATAAAACAAGATCTTTGCATTATGTTATGAGTTCAGGTAGTCACCCTGGATGGACATTATACACAAGGGATTACTCTTATTTTTGCACTGACTACATTGCGGGAAACTCTGATCATGCATGCAACAACCAAGAACTTGGATATGTTGGTAAATGGGATATGGTGCCACTAGTTGTTTCAAAAATATATGATGAAAATGAGGAAGAAATATTTGAAGACATTCCTTTGATTTCAATTTATTATGACCATATTTTAGGATTGGTTAGAAAAGGTACATGTGTAAGTTTTCAATAATTTAAATATTATATATATATAGTTAATCATCTTTAAAGTCTAGAGACATTTCTAATTTTTTGTGTAAATTTGGTGTACAAGAGATGTTTTTGCAGTCATAGCAGAGCCCGAAAATATAGAAGGTGTTAGCTATTATTTATTGTGTTGCACAGAAGAGAGGAATAAGCTAATACAACCTAAAAAAAGTGATGGAATGTTATTTCCCACAGGTGAGTTTGAATCTAAAATTATATATATACATTGTGTTTGCATATGCGCATTACATTAAAAACATTAAATATATATTGTACAAACTTTGAGCACGAAAATGTTGTACACATTCACATGTCTTACCTCAGGTTC
Organism: Sequoiadendron giganteum; assembly: GCA_007115665.2. Lineage (NCBI taxonomy): Eukaryota > Viridiplantae > Streptophyta > Pinopsida > Cupressales > Cupressaceae > Sequoiadendron > Sequoiadendron giganteum. Next base: position 693,097,508 of record CM021100.1, on the reverse strand, counting down.
ATGTTTACCATGTGCAGGTTTTGTTGTAGTGCAAGGGATATATCTAAAACAAGTCAAATTTGTTCAACATGGGATTCATTTTGTTGACTATCAACCTGATAACAAGGTATATCGATATAGTCACTTAATAATTGCTACTGCCCTACATCTTCATGTAGTTCCACATGCACATGGACAAAAAAAATGGAGACTAGATAGTGATGATCATCAAAAATATTTAGATGTTATTGAAGAGCGGACTGAACCAGAATGTTTGAGTTAGATTATATCCATGATTTTCAAGTTCACTTGTACATGTATACATGTTCAAGTGAGAACTTATAGTAACTTGTACATAGTTGTAAATCATTTTGCATAAATTCCAATTATATGTACATATTTGTTTCATGAAATTCTTAAGTTCAAGAATCTTTGATTTCATTTGAAATTTCAACTACACTTATGGCCATCTCTCACTTTTTTTGCTTGCATGTAAACTCATATATATGCTTTTGAAATACTTGTTTGAAACCTAGTGAAGTTTTTTAAAATCATTTTTCCTAAATTATAATTATATACAACTTATATTTGTTCCATGGAATTCTTAAGTTCATTAGAATTATAAGCAAGCATAATGTCATCATCTGTAAATAGATCTTATGAAGGAAATGTGCTTATAGTCAATGTATCATTAGAGACAAAAAAATGTACTATCACTTCATATAAGAGATATTTAACATGTGATGATCATGGAGTGGTGAAATAATAATGTCCAACAAAGCGAGAAAGGTGATAATCAAATACCTAAAGAAATGAAAAGGATACATGTTTTCATTTAAAGTTGTCATAAACAATGTGATCTCATCAGTATGATAGAATGTCATAAGTGAATCAAGAACAATAGAATTATATATTACAAAATATTTGAACATGTCAAAATTAGTGATGGAAGCATTAAGAGAGGCTAAAGATAAAGGACCATGAGAATCCATAGCATGAAAGTAAGGCTCTAAGGATCTAGGGTTTACAAGGATATACAATAAAAGCATAACCAACCTAAAGGGATGATTAAACTAGCACAAAAGTGAAAGTATAATTAGTTTAAAATCATATTTGAAATGTTTGGGGAGAGGTAATTGTAAGGAAAAGCTAGGGGTATGTAGGGTAAGTAAAGGATAGGCATAAGAGAAGAAGTGCCAAACTCTAAAATGAATATCTCCCAATAAATATCATAAGAAAAATTAAAAAAATATCTAAAAGTAAGATATAATTATAAATAAATATATATACAAAAAAATATATTATAATCTAAATAAATAATTGTTCAAAGATATTTCAACTCCATAATATTGCACTTCCATTATATACATAATAAAATAGAATGTTCCCATCCCTTAAAACATAAACCCTTAAACCTTCTACCCTCTACCCGCTATATCTATCCCACTCCCTCCCTCTCTCTCTCTCAAGTCTCTCCCTCCTACCCCCTCTCCCTCTCTCAAGTCTCTCTCTCTCACTCACTCACTCCTATCTCGAGCTCCCCTCTACCATCTACCCTTAACCCTTAACCCTTAAACCCTAAACCCTAAACCCTTAAACCCTCTACCCTCTACTCTTAACCCTCTACCCCCCCCTCTCTCTCTCTCTCTAAACCCTTAAACCCCAATCCCTTTTACCCTCTAACCTTAACCCTCTACCCTCTACCCTCTACCCTCTACCCTCTACCCTCTACCCTCTACCCTTAACACTTAAACCCTAAAACCCTCTACCCTTGAACCTCAACCCTCAAACCCTAAACCCTTAAAACCTCTACCCTCTACTCTTAACACTCTACCCTCTCTCTCCCACTCCCTCTCTCTCTCTCTCTCAAGTCTCTCCCTCATACCCCCTCTCGGGCTCTCTCCCCTCTACCCTTAACCCTTAAACCCTAAACCCTTGTACCCTCTATCCTTAACCCTCTATCTCTCTCCCACTCCCTCTCTCTCTTAAGTCTCTCCCTCCTACCCCCTCTCCCTCTCTCCCCTCTACCCTTAACTCTAAACCCTTAACCCTTAAACCCTAAACCCTTTTACCCTCTAACCTTAATCCTCTACCCTCAACCCTTAAACCCTCTAGCCTCTACCCTTAAACCTTATACCCTCTACCCTAAACCCTTAAACCCTCTACCCTCTACTCTTAACCATCTACCCTCTATATCTCTCCCACTCCCTCCCTCTCTCTCTCTCAAGTCTCTCCCTCTTACCCCATCTCGGGATCTCTCCCCTCTACCCTCTACCCTTACACCCTTAAACCCTATACCCTCTACCATAAACCCTCTACCCTCTACTCTTAACCCTATACCCTTTATCTCTCTCTTGCTCCCTCCTCTCTCTCTCAAGTCTTTCCCTCCTACCCCCTCTCCCTCTCTTCGGTCTCTCTCTCTCACTCACTCCCTCTATCTCTCTCATCTCTATATATCCTTATCTCCTTTGTCTCTTTATCTCTTCCTCTCCTCTCCTCTCCATATCCCTCTCCTTCTCCTTATCCTTCTCCATCTCTATACCTATCTCTATCTTCCTATCTATCTCTATCTCCTTACCCCTCTCTCTCTCTTGCTCTTCCCCCCTCTATCTCTCCCTCTTTCTATCCCTACCTATCCCTCTCTATATATTTATCTCTTCCATTGAGCTATATATCCTTCTCTCCTCTCTCTTTATCACCCCATCTCCTTCTCTCCTCTCACTATCCCTCTCCTTCTCCTTCTCCTTCTCCTTCTCCATCTCTACTTTTTATTCCTATCTATCTCTATCTCCTTACCCCTCTCTCTCTCACTCTTCCCCCTCTAACTCTCCCTCCCTTTCTATGTATCTCCCTCTCCCTCTATATATATTGAGCTATCTCTCCCTCTCTCGCCCATCTTCTTCTCTCTCTCCCTCTCTACATATCGTTCTCCCTCTCTCCCCCCTCTTCTTTCTCTCCCTCTTCTACCTATCTCTCTCCCTCTCTTCCCCTCTTCTCTCTCTTCCTCTTCGACCTATCTCTCCCCCTCTTCTCTACCTCTCCTCTACCTATTTCTCTCCCTTTCTCTCCCTCTCTAGATCTATCTTCCCCTTGTCTCTATCTCTCCCCATCTCTCCCTCCCTCACTCCCTCCTTATCCCCCTATTTATCTCCCTATCTATATCCCTACCTCTCTCTCTCCCTTTCTCTTCCCATATATCTCTATCTCTATTTAAACTAAATATTTTCTTTTTATAAATTATAATATATTATTATTTTTATTTTAAATTTTGTTTATTTATAATTTTATATTTATTTACACAATATATTTTTTAAGACCTATTTAATTCAAAAGTATATTGATATTATAACATTTATTGTGATTATTTATAATATATATGTCTGCAGTACATATTATTTATATTATTAATAACTATTATATTTATAATATAATAATTATTAATAAAGTCTATTTATATATAATAGTTATTAATAAAGTCTATTTATATATAATAGTTATTAATAATATAAATATTATACTATAGACATATATATTATAAGTAATATACTATTGCAAATATAGATATACTATAGACATAATAATATAAATAATATACTATAGACATATATATTATAAATAATAATACTACTATATATTATAAAATAACACTATTGCAAACATGGAGGAAAAGTTAAAATTAAAATGTGTTCATCGGCTGGGGGTTTGAACGGACGTTAGCTAAGAGTTCGCTTGAACCAACTCGTTGATTTTTTTTTACATTATTTTAAATTCGTTCGATCATTTTTTAAATTATTTTGAAAAGGTTTGATCGAACATGGGTTCAATTGAACCCCTATTCGATTGAACCACCTTTGGGGGGTTCGAGCGAACATATGTTCGCGCAAACCCCCTTTTTCCCCTCTTCTCCCTCTCTGACACCAAAAATGTCCAGAATTTTGCCCTTCAAAGCTCGGGTTGAGGATGAAAATGGAGAAGACTTCACAAACCCAATTGGATAATGGTAGTCCTCAGAACGAGCTATCCAACTAATATAATTTTAATATGTTTTGGTTTTATTATGTATTTGTTTTTTTAGTTTTATTAAACATAGGTTTTTCACTGAAAATCAAACTCCATGTTCTACACGTGGAAAAATAGTAGATTATCAAAAAAAAAATTAAAAATATGAGTGCACCATATATTGAAGTCCTTGATCCAACAAAAAATATATTGAATTTCGATACATACAAAAAAAGTTACATTGTATACAGTCCGCCTATGTCTAAATTATAATTGGTTTGACTTTGAAACTTGATTAAGAAAAAAAATTCAATAAAAAACTACGAGACCAATTGGAAGCACTAGATATCGTAGTTTAAAATCTAAATTCAAAAGAATTAGAATTTTATCCTTCATGGAAAAAAACGTTATGTTGTATACAATAAGCGTCACTCCTTAAAAATGTTGTTTGCTGAAAAAACTAGTTTTCGAAGGAGATGGAAAAAGAAGTGCAATCTGATTCCAAAAAATTTGAAAAAAATATATTTAGAATCTATAGACAAAATTTCACAAATCACTAGTTTGCATCATCTTCAAATTCCTCACGGTTTAGCCGCTCTAAGTACCTGAAAGTGAAGATTTAGTTAGAAAAATTTATTTCAGTGTCCAGTTTGGCCAAAAACTGTAAACTAGTATTGTGGGATCACCCACATATATATATATCAAGTTACCCTTTCTTATCATCATATGGTTATAAATATATACATTTATATATGTACTTATACATACATATATATGCATGCCAATAAATAGCATTAACGTTATTTCTCATATATATATATATATATATATATGTATATGTATATATATACTAATATATATATTTATATCCCATGTCAATCAAGTATGTATACATTCAATATACAAATGAATATTGAGTAAATAATCACACACAATAATAATAATATTATATATATAAATATATATATACACACTCCTCTATTAAGCTTTTATGCTTACGTGTGTATTTGTACATTTATACAAACATATATATTATATAGTAGCATGTTAGTCAAATGATCCATTTGATAACAGAATGATTATGACCACGCGATTATAGCATCATAATAATCATTTATATATATATGCATCTCTATACATATGTCATCATACTCGTATGGGCATCCCATTATATCCATCATACGCGTATACCAACATATGCATATACCCCAATACTCATTCAACCACACAAATAAGCACAATAACATAAGGAAGGACTCAGAAGCTCAAATAGATAAACATCACCCAATAATGCACTCAATAGTAAACAAGACCCTTACTAATGCAAACACATCAAACTAAGGATGACTTACCTACTTCCCACATAAAAACCTGACTCAATTATTCTACTGTGGTATGTGTAAGCTCAGACAGGGTACGTTACTGGTTACCCGACCAAGATCTTCTCCTAAGTGATACTTCCCCTCTACTTGGAGGAATGAACATGTACCTGCATCCAACTATCACAAGCACATGGTATTCAACTATTCACAAAACATGCATTACACATAATACATCTCCATAGTTAGAATATTAAGTCAATAACCATCCATTTCATACATGCATTTCTTCATTAAATGAAATAAAATTCATTCATAAAGCATTGATAACAAAGTGAAAGCACATTTTATTCACCATCAGAATACAAATTACATTCACATTTACCCTATATAGTAATAGTAAATAGTAATTACATAATTGGGGTGTAACACTATTCTCTGAGGAACAACAAGGTCACTCAGCCAAAATAGAGGCTAAAGTATTTTGTTCCTCCTAATACCACCTCTAGGCCAACTTTCTGAATTTCACCACTAATAAACCAAAGAACTCCCCAAAGAAGAAGAACATTTAAACCTATCCACACTGGACCATCCAACGGCCAAAAAAAATTCACTTACGGGTCGGAGTTAGGGAAAAGAAGAAAGAACAAGTGGGTGACCCCAAGAGTCAGTCCAAAAGAGACACACTCACCCTTATGTGTAATCCAAATAAATTGTCCTTATTGAGAGAAGATCCCCCTTTAATAGTGCTCCAAATCATAGATCCCTTACCAATCAACTCCATTCATTGAATGTCCTTATTAACAACTCCTAAATATTTATAATTAAGAATGTGAGCCCAAGGTTCCTCTAAAAATTTGCACCACCTCCAATATAGTTTTGCAACTAGATCTTGAGTGTTCAACTTCAACTTTCTAAGACCAAGACCACCATATTCCTTTGGTTTGCACACCTAGTCCCAACTCACCAAACTCCATTTTTGATTGTTGATATTTCTTTCCCACAAAAAATAAATTGGAAAAAGAATCAAGCTCATTGAGGAAGCTCTTAGGGGTAGAGAGCACCATGAACCTGTATAAAGGGAGAGCCTGTAAGACAAAGGATAAAAGAATCAACCTGCTAGCAAAGGATAACCATTTGAATGTCCAATGGTTAAACTTTGATCAATTTTTTTCAAGGATCTTCTACCAATTACTCTTCTTCAAGGTACCAACACATAGGGGGATACCCAAATAATCTATAGGAAACATGCCAATCTGAAAGTGAAGAATGTTAGCAATTTTGTTTTAGATAAAAATAGGAGTATTGAAGAAGAAGATACTAGACTTGTCCTCACTAATTTATTGACCAGGTGTGGCTAGGTATATCCAAAGCTTCCCTAAAGTTAATCGCCTCATCAATTCTAGCTAGACCCATAAGAGCAGTGTCATCAACAAACTGGAGACGGGACTAAGAATACAAACCCCTTGCCCAACTCCAACAATGAATGAGGCCCATTTCCTTATGTTTCTTCAACAACCTACCAAGACCCTCAGCCATTAAGATAAATAGGTAAGGGAATAGTGGGTCTCCTTGTCTGAGTCCCTGAGAAATGAAAAAGGTGGGTGAGAGAGAACCATTAACCAAAAGAAAAGAAAGAGGAAGAGGTCACATAGCTCATCACCCAAGAGACCCACTCTTAATGGAATCCAAAATCCAATAACAAATGTTGGAGGAAGGACCACTTGACCCTGTCGTAGGCTTTAGACATATCCAATTTAATGAGCATGGCCTTCTCCTTGGAAGAGGACATGGAATGGATAGCCTCGGTTGCCACCACTATACCATTAACAATTTTTTGGCCTTTGACAAAGCCTCCCTATTCTAGGGAAATCAAGGGACCCAACTAAATCTTCAGTCTTTCAATAATTAGCTTTTTAATAATCTTGAAAGTCACATTACACAATACAATAGGCTAAAAAGAATCTAAGGAATTGGCACCCTCTTTTTTAGGAGTTAAATCAAGAAAAGTGGAATTTATGGCCTTTAGCATCGACTTGTTAGTATGAGATTCTCAAACTTCCAACAAATATAATTTGATGGTATCCCAAAACTCTTGAAAGAACTCTATGGGAAAATTATTAGGTCTAGGGGTCTTTCCTTTCTTCATCTGAAATACAATATTTTCAAGCTCCTCCAACGAGACAAGTGCAAGAAGGGAGTTATTCATCTCATTAGATACCACGGAAGGAATATAAACCAAGACAATATTTTCATCAACTAGAGCATGTGGACCATTCTCTATGAAAAGAAAAGAGTAAAACCTAACCACCTCCTCAGCAATAGCTTGAAATGAATTTAATTGTTCCCCTTGGACCGATATAATAGAGGCAATACTATTTTCACTTCTATGCTCCTTTACCATATTATGAAAAAGGTGGTATTTTTGTCCCATTCTTGAAGCCAATCAATATGAGATTTATGTTTCCAAAAACTTACTCTCGTAGCTCCTATTCAACAAGTTCCCTAAAGCATTTGATTTCTTCTTGAAGCAAATCCACTATCATTCCCTCTTCCTTAATTTTGAATGTGATACTATCGAGATGGTCTTGCACGTATTTCTTCATATGGAAGAGGTTACCAAAAATATTTCTATTCCATTTTTTAAACTTGTATTTTATAAATTGGAGTCTCTTGAAAAAGAAGAACATTATAGTGCCAAAGGCACGCTTCCTTCAAACCACCACTGCTCCACTAGCTGGTGCAAACTAGAATGTAGCAATCTCTTGATCATTAGACCTAGGATCTATAGGAAGCGAAGAAGGATCAACTATTTTCATTAAATCCTCGAGTGTGTTCATCCTTGGAATAGGAACTTGAAGACCATGACTAGCTAAGTCTATGCCTTCAAAAACCTGAGTCCCAAGAGTATGATCATCTTCCATTGTGTCCAACTCAAAAATTTCAAGAACATCAAGCATATTACTAGAAGCCCCCCTAATCATGGCTTTATTTTGATGGGTTGATATGTTTTCCTATGATCAAGCTTTCACAGGTATACACCCATTTGAATCAAGCTCCACATTTTGAACCAGGGCTTTACCTTTTGCTTTAGAATTGGCTACATGCATCCCAAATGGAGGTTGTTGGATTTTAGCTCCCAAATTAGGATAATTCTTTTGTAGTGTCCATACTCATGACAAGAATGACAATGAAATGGAAAGGCTTCATAATCTACTTTTTGGATCTGTTGCAAGTATGAAGGTGTTGTCATTGATGTCAATAAGAAGTCTACTGCTTAGTGTTATCATTGATGTCAACTATGTGTTAAGGAAGTTGTTGCATGATGAAGATGTCAAGGATATTGAGAACATTGTGAAAAAGAGGAAAACAAGTTGTTGTGGGTTGTGCATGTGTAGTTGAGATATTGAGGAATTTTTGTGAGTACATGGAGTTATCTTTTTGTTGCAGTGCCTAAAGATGAGTTGGAATGAATTAATGAGCTGAGATGATGTCTCTAGTACTTGGTTTTCAAATGCTTTTGAGAAAATTTGATAAATAGAGTAAACAGTGTTGTGCAAGTGTTCAGAGTGTGCTTTGATATTGTGCTTCGTATTTCTTTTGTGTTGATTCTATGCATATGTGGATCTGATATGTTGTTCAAGGTTGTCATAGGTTTTTATATTCAAAATTTTAGTTTCTGGATCGTTGTATAGAGTGTGATATTTTCACCAATGTGTGAACCAGTCTTTCAGTGATGTTTTTTGTGGCCTAGGAGAAATGTACTTGCTCCACGTTTCTCCATAGTTTGGCTTTAGGTTATGCAGATTTGGGAAGTTTCTTATATTGTTTGTATCTTTATGTATTCAAGGTTTTACTTGATTTGGTACAATACAAAGTAAGTTCATATGTCAGTGTGCGAATAAGGTTTACTAGTTATCTTGAGTTGAAGTATTTATATGATGTGAGTTTGGATGAAGTACTCGATAGATCTCAGGTGGTTAGAAGATTATTTTAGATCAACTTCTGTTGTCTAAAATTTTTGGATTGATTTAAGCAAGCATGTACTTAATGTTTATGGTGTTTAGCATGGGTATTGTCTGACCTTGTGTTAGCACTAAATGCGAGGATTAAGAAAGTGTGTCGAGATGTGTTGGGATCTATTTGGATCCTAATTAAGGATTTATATAGGTCGCTTTCATTCCTTTCCACTGTGGGAACATTTAGGTGCCGACCTAATTTGAGTTTGTAAGCATAACAAATAGTTTTTGACCTTGGAGAAGGATTTCAAGGTAGAGGTTGATATAAAAAAGAGTGATGATGTTGTCAGAATCAAGAGAAAGAAGCAAGATAGATGCGATATCAATTCAAGTGATGTGAATTTGAGCAGAGCAGTGCGAACTTCAAGTATTGGATCCCTAAAGGCAATGAGCTAAAGGTGACTGAAATATTTCATACAAGACTTTGAGATTGTTGGAACATTTGTGGTGGATTCCCTGTTGCATTGAGAAGTTGTTCTCTAGGTAACATTTATCTTCTATCTTCTTATATTTCTTTCTATGGAAGTGAGAGTTGTGCATCTTCTTGGATAGTGTGTCCTATTCTGGCAGTGATCCCGTGTACCGGTTTTGCAATTACTTATATTGTGAGATAATCTTCACCGTGGTTTTTCGCTCATTGGGTTTTCCATGTAAATATGGTGTTCTCTTGTGTATGGTGTTGTTATTTTAGTTTTTGTTATCTACATTTCATGTTTAATCTCATTAACAGAATAAAGGTTTGATGAATGCATGTGGATCTAATTAATGTTGAGGGTTTTGATGTTTTAATTTGCTACAACTGATTCACCCCCCCTCTTAGTTGTCTTCAACAAGATCCAACACATGCTCCCTAATCTGATTTAAAGGAACTCCAATTGGGGGTTATTTAAATTAATTTCCACATAAAGATGAGCAAAAGAGGTTACCCTATGGTTAAGGGTTTGTCAATACAAACCTAGGGGTTTCCCCAATACAACAATAATGGAATACAAGATTTCCTTTCGCCATAACTCCATTGGAAGTTGAAGTAGTCAAATCCAAACAACAATCTTCTATGAAATCTCTTTCGTAGGATCAAACCCTAGATACCATGGTTTGATAAAAACCCCTACTTGGTTATGAAAATAGAAGCCACCTTCAAAGACTATATTTTGATTTGCTAGCCGAGAAAAAACTATGAAGAAATAGCCATTTTCTCTTAGGATGATTTCCATATCCCCTTTCATATTCTAGTTATTATGGGCCTAGGCCTCCAAAAAAGATAGCAATATGTAGACTCCCATGAATTTACAAATTAGTGTGTTCTCTGATAAATGCATCACATCATTATCCATGGCATCCGAATTAATCACCACCACTAAGTGATCTTTGGGTTTTGAGTGCATCCCCTACAATTGATTATTCTTGGATTCATCTATCACATGTAAGATGAAACTAATTGCACCCTTATGTCCAAATGATGAGGAATCCCCATCGGTAATAGCCTCCTTAAATGAAATTGAACGAGGGTCCCTAGACCCCAGAAGATGCCATGCAGCCTTCTGCAGGTCAGATCCCCATAAAAGCACTAAGAAATTGTTAAAAAATCACAAAGAAAAAATCCAAACCCCAAAAGGCAACCTTGGGTGGCCTACACACTGCAACATCCCTAAATTTTTAAGCATATTATTAACACTACATTATTTAAAAATTTGTAGGATTAAAAACAATAATATGTGAATCCATTATAACACAATCAATCTGTAGATGATTGAACAAACTCAGTTCTCCCAAACACGAACATCCCACCATTCTCAACATACACATCCATAACAAACCCAAATATACCAAATACCAACAATATGAACTATACAAACAATCCATTCACAACAACAACTCCGCCACCTCATGTGCATCTTAAAATCCCAAACTCTACACAAATGTTGAACATAACAAAGAGCACTAAAAATCCCAATATCTCAAATTACCTTCCCAACTCACAAAATTCCTTGCTTACCACCACAAAACAAGATCCCACATCAGATATAGAAAAAGATTATAATATTTCACATCTCTCACAACAACAAACCCCTCAACAATAAACATCCCCCATCCTCAAAAATAAATCCCTCAACAATAAATCTTTCAACAACACATCCCCCATCCTTGACAATAAATCCATCAACAATATTTTTTTCAACAACACATACCTCAAACACAACAACAAACCTCTCAACAATAACAATACATCCACCATCAACAACAAACCCCAACAAAAAATTCCTCAACATCAAATCCCTCAATACCAAATCCCTCAACAATAAATCATGCAACAATAAGTCTTATCACAATATGAATATAACTCATATGACACCACCCAAACACAACAACATGTTCCTCAACATCAAACCAACCCTCAAAATATACTATATAACACATATGAAAACTTCCACAATATCCCGTCAAATCAAAATCCATTATATAACTCATCATCCATGCCCCAACACAACACATACATTCCATTCAACCAAACACCAAACAACTCTCCCGACAGTTCAGCTTCACAAATTCAAAATTTGAATAAAAAAATCAATGATATGCAATTAGGAAACATAAAGAAAACATATGCTCTTGAGGACCTATGTCCCTATTTGTTTGATAGGAACATAACTCAAACACCTTTCCCCCAAAATTTTGAGATGCCAAAATTCTATAAATACAAAGAATGTGGGTATCTGCATGAACATATAAGGGAATTCTATGTAGTGTTCTTAAAGGTTTCATATAATGATATGTACCTAATATGCCTCTTTCCACAAAGCTTTGGTGGACAAGCGATTGAATGGATCTCTCACTTACCCTCGGGTATCAAGAAATTACAAGAACTTGTCGATGTATTTTTAGCTCACTTAGATCCTACAATATAGAACATGAGGTTTCTATGACCGACTTGTACATCACACAAAAAAAACAAGGAGAAACATTCACATCCTTTTTACAAAGATGGAGATATAAAGCTAGTAAATTTAAATGGCCAGTTCCAAAAAAAACAACTTGTAGACATTTTTGTTCAAAATATCAACACAAAAAATAGTTTTCACCTATGCATAAAATGTTCCAATACATTTCAAGAACTCATAGAAAAGGGCCTAACAATTGAAAGGGATCTCATAGCTAAAGGGTTAGTCAAAATCTATAAATACAACAAGGATCAACCTTCGAGCTCTAATGACAAACCACACCTATGGGATAAAAAAAAGAACATTACAAATGATGGTGTTGTAGATGTGAAATTTGTCCAAAATACACAACCCCAACCAAAAATCAACAAAATTTTCAAAATGCAAATCCTCCATGTGGATAACCACCAAAACCTAATAACACAACTCGATGCAAATACACTCTCTTAGGGGAACCTATCGAAATGGTCTTAAATAAATTGGTTCAATCAAACCTTATAAAGCTTCCGAATCTAAGATAATGTGATGAACCACAATTAAAACCATCATGGTATAATGACAACAATTATTGTGAATACCATAAAACAAAGGGATGTAAGACTTCTAACTGCATGAGACTTAAAAATCTAATTCAAAATTACATCGACCAAGGGGAAGTAAATATTGATCAATATCCAAGAACTTTTGAAAATAACGATCTAGGGATATACATGGATCATATCCCCAATCATGGTAAGGAAATGACAACAATAAGACAAGAGAATATAACAAAGTAAATAACTCCTATGATAATGTCATAAGACATACTCAAAATTGAAACAACCACATTTTCTTTATCATCATCCATGGTAGGAATCCTAAATGTGGAGTCACCCACGAAGAGGGAAGGATACCATCCAAGGAGCTCATCCACAATCCAAAGGCATAACTAGAGTGCATCCAACCAAGTATAGTTTAATCGGCCATCTCAAGAATACCCCCACATAAATTTATATCCTAGAGCTTATGATAATCTCACCTACACATAAGGAAGTCTTATATAAGGCTCTCATACAATCCTCCATACCCACTGATATAGATACAAAACAATTCCAAGCCATGGAAGGGCAGATGGCATCTACTCATCACCTTGCCTTTACCGAAAAGGATCTTCCTACTCATACCTATTATAACCACACTCTACATCTTGAAGTATTCATCCAAAAGCACAAAATAAAGAGAGTTTTGATAGATGGTGGCACAGGCTTAAATATCTGCACTCTAAAATGGGTTCAACAACTGGGATACTATGAAGGGGATATCAAGAGGCAAAAGGGTATCACTATCAAAGCCTATGATGGAAATGAAAGAGAATAAAAAAGAACTATGAAATAACCTATCCAAGTTGGTCATGTGATCACTAAAACTACATGTCAAGTATTGGACCTTGATCTACCCTATAAGATTCTCCTCGGACGCCCATGGATATATGCCATGCAGGTAGTCCCTTCCACTTATCACTGATGCATAAAATTATCATATAACAAAATCAAGGTTACCATTCATGATGATCCCAAACCCTTCCATTATTGCAAGAACTTGGAAGAAAAGTACCACAAGTTACTCTAAGTTCCCAACAATGATGTTGCTTCACATTCCAGTTCATCCATTGATCTATCAATACTAGCCTTGTCATCTACATCTCATCGAAAATTCCCAAAATTGAGGTCCAAGTGTGAGATAATGGTTATGACGACTATAATCTCAAAAGGTCCTTTAATGTAGGACAACTTTCGTCTTCTCCAAAGATATATGGGAAACTGCACCATATTGACAAAACCTCTACTATTATCAAGCTCGAACCCATGGTATTTTCTAAACGAGGTGAAATCAACAAAGAGGTTATAGAAGAAGAAGATGTTTCTAAATGGTTATACCAAGATGAGTAAGAAGAAGCTCCACTTCCTGTTGATCAAAATAGTAAAGGCTTTCAAATGATAAAGAACATGGGATTTATATGATGGCCTTAGTTTACATCAATAAGGCATACAAGAACCTATTATTTTGGAAAAGTGATAAAAATATGAGGTTATTGGGCATGGTTCACAAGACAATTCCACTCTTAACATCATAGGTATCTCTAGTGAGGAACTGTTATTTTCTCCTATGGTTAATTCACCTAATGACAATATCATAAATAACTCTCCTATGTGCATTTTCAATCTATTTGAAAATGCATCCATTTACTCCATCACAACCCTATCATTCACCCCTTACTCAATATAATGGCATCCAACTTGTTTACCCTCAACTTATCAATTGGGACCAACAACAAGCTTTGATTCTAGATTTATTTGAAAATGATGTAGCTATTATAGAATTCATGAGACTAAGAGATGGCATACCTTCAAGAGACCATAAAGCAAGTTTTGACATAGAACTTGATGCAATAGCATACTATGGGGGAGACCCAAATCCTTCAGTCACAAAATGAAAAATATTAAAATAAATTATAAATCCCCTCGTGAAAACCATAATGCGGCACTTTTAGATCATGAAAAAATCAAAATAAAGGATGTATCTGATGGTGAAAACATCTTTGAAGCACCCAAGGATGAAAGATTTGATCTCCCTGATATTGCAAAATATCAAGAAAAATCAGTAGTACTTGTAGAAGAAGCACAATGAATTAATGTTGTGACAGTTGATAACCCTCAAATAAGATTTTATGCAACATCTTTAGATCTCGAAAAACAACAAAATTTTAGGGGAATGAAAGATCAACTTTGCTTGGTCTTATACAAATATGTCTGGGTTAGATACATCATTAGTGGTTCATCATCTAAGATTTTATCCTAATACAAAACTAGTAAAACAAAAGTTACAAAAGATGCATCCTCATATAGGACTGCTTGTAAAGGTTGAGCTACATAAATTTCTAGATGTTGATTTCATCAGACTTATGAACTATCTTGAGTGGGTTTCCAATCTAGTACCAGTTTCAAACCCACTAGGGGCATGGATATGTAAAGATTTCAGAGACCTTAACAAAGCATGTCCTAAAGATAACTTCCCATTACCAAATATTGACATCATAGTAGATCTCACAACAGGGCATGAGATGTTATTCCTCATGGATGGATTCTCTAGATATAATCAAATCAAGATAGCACAGGAAGATCAACACAAGTAAACATTCACATTTCCATGAGGTATCTATTGTGCCTATAGCACACACGCCCCGTTCGGAATGGGGACCCTCTCTTTTTTGCTTGTGTCGGGTCACTTTTTGCTTCACCTCATTTTTTGTGCCCCTATTTTGAGTCCTAAGTGGTTGAGGCACCCTAGAAGAATCATCTGAAATCGACCATATTTTGCTACCCTCAAATTTTCAAAGTCCTAAGTCCTCGCGGGATTTCCTTAGCCATTTGCCTTTGATCTTCAAAATTGGCATCCTCGGGCCAGTGCGGGTCCGCCCTTGTAGGCCACCCTCTACGGGTTTCCCTCTTACCTTCGCCATTCCAAATGGCTATCCCATCACGTCCTCCTGCCTCGTGGGACCCACAATTAGCTTTGCTCTTTTTCAGTGACATTCATTTCGACGAAGAACACCCAACCACCGTTCGCTCAACAAACCTCGTCATTCCAAATGTTGTGTTTGAAATGACCGTTCACCAACCCTCACCATCATCGTACTTGCATTTAATGATGTTATTAAATGCAACATTTTCTATAAATACCTTGACTAGACCTATCATTTTCAAAACATTCCTTGTAGAGAAAAGTATCAGAGCTTTCAACCCTCGCCTCTGTCGCGCCCGTAGCCTCCATTCACCAATTCAAGCAAACATTCAAAGGATGATTCATCATCATCCAATACAGGATCTTGAGATAAGTTGGTCATCGCCCTCGCCAAGTTTGTTTTACCTAAAAATAGAAAATGATTAAGTGTTGTTTGGAAAAAATGATGAAACTGGGTAAACAAACAACCTCCTTGCAAAACCCACATTTTGAAAAATTGAAAACCCTTAGAAAATAATGATTCAAGCGCAGTGAAACTCATCATTCTTGGCACTATTCTTGGATGTGGCAGTCACGCCCTTCAGGCCCGTAGCCCTCCCATTGTTGTCCTTTTCCCTCACAAATGTTAAACTTTTGAAAATGGCAATCATTCTCGTCGAGCTCGCATCCACGAGATGCTCCCTCCTCTTGGTCATTGCGAACCTTACAGGAATTTCATAAGTCCAAAGCTAACCCACCAAACCTCTCAAGCCCACAATCATGGACCTCTGACTGTAGGTATTCATTTCTTCCCCACTGTTCCTAATGGTCATTTGATCTCGCCCTCCCGATGCCCGGGTCCTGCCTCTGTGGTTAGCACCTGACTAAGTTAAAACTGAGATCTTGAACCATGCAAGCCGAGCCTTGTGGGATGTCATCTTCATTTCACCATTTTCAATGGTCGTCAAAGCTCATCCATCTGCCCTTTGGTTCTCGCCCCTGCGACCTCCACTCAAAGTAAACTTTGTAAAAATGACTGAGGCCTAAACAAAGCAAGCAAAATCCTGCGGATTTCCATTTACGGGACTTCGTCTGAACTTTTCTGTTCCAAACGACCTTTGCATAAAATCTATCAGCTCATCGGACCCCACACTTTCGATCACTATTTGAATTCATGACTAAAGAAAGTCCCTTTCGGGATGACGTCCCATCACCATTGTCACTCGATGGCCATCTTGTCCCGTCCTTCCGCCTCTTGGATTTCTAGATCTTCACAACCTTCCATTTCACACATCTTAAATTAGCTAAGTCATTTTCTCTTACGGGTCACCATTTGCGGTTCGCCATCCATCTCATGTCACTCCTGAGCAGCAAAGGTCCCTCGTCTCCCCGCGTTGCGGAGTCTGCCATCCTCCTCATTGTCGAAACATCAAAGTGAAACCAGATGAAATTTGATGACCAATGCCCTCTTGCAGATCTTCCCATGCGGGCGTCCCATGCTGGACTTCCATCCTACCGATGCCGTTTCAAACGACCAACACCTGGCATCCTTCTGCACCCTTCGGTCCACACCCTTGAAGTTTAAATCACGAAATGATTGTCATCTTTCAACCCTGTGGGTCCCGCATTGTGGGAAGCCACCTTACCAGCCTCATTTTAATGATAGAGCCTCCAAAACAATTGCCAGCCCAAGGAAGTCTGCATCCCTCAGCTCACATTGTCCAATTTCCCTTAAACGAAAGACAAAAGATGATTTTTTAAGGATTTTGTGATGTTTAAGCATGAATTATCTGATCTAACACTCTTTTGCACAATTTTGGCTAATGTTCCTCATATTTTATGCTTTAATCATTTACTACTTCTTTGATCGCAGGATATGTGGAACCAACTGTCGAGTCCTCGAGGGCGGTCGCAAAGAAAGACAAAGGGAAGAAGATCACCAATGAACCTAGGGGTAAGGAGGACAAGGATCAAATGAGATACAAGTTCCAAGGGGAACCCCTTAACTCAAAGGTCACTATAGACTGGAAAGAAATCTCAGACACCAATCTGGGACACGTAAACATTGATGAGTTTAAGCAAAGGGTCAGACTCAACCCTACAATAGAAAGTGCTAGAAGAATCAGAGGTAATGGATTGGCCAAAGCTGTCATATTCCCACCGACTCTCATAGCCCCTGAACTAGTGATGGCTTGCAGGGAGGCATATCAAGAGGATACCAAAAGAATAGTGGACAAATATGGGAAAGTATTGGCTGACTTTTCCACCAAGTCAATAGGGAGGACCTTTCACATCCCTACCTTCAATGAGATGGAAGAGACACCTAAGGAGTGTGGTAAGCAAATGTGGGATGTTAATCCCCTCAAATGCAAGAAATTAATTAATCAAGACTAGCTGAAGGAAAAGAGGGGCAACACTAATAAAGTGCCCCAAGAGCTCTTTCAAAGTGACTTCTACAAAGATTACCATGACTTGGTAACTCTTTTGAGCAAAGCTATGGGCCGCCCAATTGCAGCTTTCTTTCAAGATTGGATGTTCTACTTCATTGAAGAGACCATGTAAGGAGACACCAAATTCTACTGGGCCGAAATGATTAGCAACTGCTTACATGGATAATTTGTGGTAGTAAAGAAAACCTCATAGTTCTACATGACATCATACCTGGTCTACTTACTTGCCGACCGTTCCCAATACAGGGGATTATTTGTGGCACCAAATCCAACTCCAGAAAGGGAGCTAAAGGTGTATGATAAGTACCCTCAACTCCAATACAAAAATTTCAAGAGGGACTACTGCAAGGTCAATGACGCCTTCATAGGCCATATTCTTAGAATGCTTGGGGGTGACCTTGAAAGAAGAGTCTCACATAGTGCTAACACCTTCATTTTTCGGTTCGGCTTTTTGTTTATACAATTTCCAAAATTCACCTACATCTGAGCTGAGGGTTTTTTTGACAAACCATATAAGTTGCCTCAGTACCTAAATGACTAGTTAATATTGCTTGAAATATCTTGGTAGTTGTAGCGAGCAAACACCCTCTTGAGAGACAAGCATAGAGCAAGGATTCCTTATCCCATCTCCTTTGGGAAAGAATGTACAAGCTCCATACATCTCAATGTGTAGAGTATTCTAACAAGGAGCTGAATGAATATAACCAGAAGCTCCACACTGCTCGGCCACAAATATATCCATATGGAAAGCTTAAGAAGATGGTAAGAATTGAATATGCCCACCTACATAATGTTGAATATATTTTGGGCTAAGTGTAAACATGACAAGGAGGTGCGTATGTGACAATACATGTGCATAATTGCATACTTTTTCAAGGTAGTAAAGTTGTTCCCTGTGCCATAAGAAGTAGTTGAAGAAGAAAGCATAGTGGTGGATCCCAAATATGACATTGTCGCCAACCTGTTGCTGCCATTGATCAACCAGAATGAAGAAGAGGTTGATGACCTTGACATTATAACAAAACCTGTTGAGGGAAGGACAAGGTAATGGATTGGGGGGGAAATTGCTTAATTAAAACTGCAGGGAGTGACCCTAACATATGGGGAACTCGAAGAAACAATGAAAGGTGAGGCTGATGGCACCTTTGTCGATACTACCCCAATAGGTGAGACTTCAGCCTCTCCCCCAAATACACAGTCCAAGAAAAGAAAGGAGGTTGTTGAGCGTTAGCCTAAATCTAAGGAGTCTTTGGGGAAGGCTTTGAAAGTTGAAACTTCCAAGAAATCAAGGAGATCGAGCAATTTCATAAGGATTCCCACCATTCAAGAGGAATCACTCCATAAGGGAGGAGAACAACCAAAGTCTCCACCTACAATGCTTGTTGCCTCGACTATAATGATTGCTACCACTGTTACTCCTCTGCTTGTTTCACAGGCAGTGGTTACCACCTCTCTGCCTGCGGTGGATATTTCAGTCCACCTTGCCTCTACTTCTCCTATGGAATAGGTTGTGACTATAGATTCCTCATCCGCCACCACTTCCCCTCTCTCTTCCTTGTCCATGTCTCCATCATTGTCTCTTTCACCTACCACTGCAACAACCACGATGCCCACTCTCGCCCTTCCAAAAGTTTTTAGGTACATGCAGAATATTCCCTAAGAGCTTTCTGGAATGTTTGCAAATCTTGCAGCAGAGATCGCCCTGGCTCAAGCTATAACTGGTCTCCCCATCCCTTTGTCTCATTCTAAGCCTCCCACAATGGAAGCAACAATGCAGATCTCTGAGGAATTAGATAGCCAGCAAAAGGAAGCAAGCAAGAAATTGGAAGAAGAGGCGGATGACTACCATGAGCATCCCCCATATCAACATCTTGTGATGGACAAGGTTTTCCACAAAGAGGAGGAAACACAATCCTCTAAGGAAGATGATGAAGAGCCAAAGTATATCATGGAGACCTTTGATCCTGATCTTGAGGAAGAGTTTGATCGACAACTCAAGGATGTTGGCAAGGAGGTTGAGAAGTAGCCTGTCATTGAAGAGAAAGGTACAAATACAAAAATGGAGGACACTGAACCTCCAACAAGGGAGCAAGATCTAAGCCCCAAGCATGATGAAATACATCCTTCAGAATAACAAGAAGAGGGAGAGAAAGAAAAGAAAAAGGAAGACAAGCCTGAAGAAGAGGTTGAGATGAGAAGAAGCTCATAAATAGAACGTCACGAAGAACATGGGCATGACCAAGAAGAAGAAGAGAGAAATTTCACAGGGAAGGACAACCCCGAGAAGCATATAGCTACTAAGTCCCTAGGGAAAGTAACAATGTTTATTCAGGGTTCAGATGAAGAAGAAGGGGAAAAGCCAGAGCAAGAAACTTTGGGTGACAAGACCGTGCAAATCCAGCACACCCATGAGGAAGAAGGTGATTATGAATCACCAAAAGGGGAATCTTAGATGCTTGAATGGCTTGAAAAGTAGTTGGAAAAGAAGACTCTGACCCTGACAGATCCAAAGGCAAGGCTAGAAGCCATCTTGGCTTGAGCCCAAATCAACACAAAGAAGAAAAATAAACTAAGAGTTAGATCTCATCTGATAATGGATGCATCTAGATCAAGGACCGTACAAATTGCCACCCCAGTGATGGGTGAGGAAGGGGTCATCTATAAAATTTCTACCATTGATCTGGGGACAACAACAAGAGAACAAAAAATTGACCATCTTCAGGGATCCGTCACCACTATTGTGCATCAAATGAACAAGGAAAATACCTTCAAAGAGGAGTTAAAGGCATAGGTGGCGGATCTGACGGCCTACATTCAACAATGGTCTTCAACTAAGGATCTCCCCACTACATCATTAGCTACCCCATTATTGCTATCAGAGGAGCACATAAGCACGTTGGAAAAGAGAAAGAGTTGGACCAAGGCTACCGAAGATTGGTTCTGACGTGTAGTATATAATGGTGATATCTGCATCAGTCACGCCGTTCAGAAAATAAATAAGTTTCAAGAATTGAAAAAACAATTGGAGGGAACCGAGAAGATTTTCCTGGACTTCGTGGAGATTTACAGAGTTACTTATCCGAAGATCAAAGTTATCCTTAAGATTCCTAACAAATTATGGGAAAGGGAGTTGGGTTTGGAAAAGGCTGATCAATGGCTCATAGAAACCTGGAAAATGAGCTTGGACCACAGAAAGGAAGTCTTGGACCAAGTGTTCCATGAGGTAGGGCTTGATTTGGCATGGGCTAAGGAACACAGGGAAGATGTTGAGAACTACCTCAAACTGATGACATATTACGAGATGCCGACCCTCGAGCTTGATATGGGAAAGATCAGGCCGTATTTCCATAAGAAGATGGAAATAGGATCAGCAAGTGTATTAACAACAAATTTTATGGACTTTTCCGCCAATCCCTCTGTTCAGTCTGAACAAGTGATCAAGGCTACACCCAAATTCATGGAGAATTGGGAACAAATCACAGGATGATCAAAGAAGCTGTCATTTCAGATGATCCAATCTGACATAATGGAGTGGGACAAGCTTAAGATATTAATTGTCAAATTTGTGGAGTATGCCACTTTGCAAAAGGAGGTTGGAAAGCCTATCATAGATAATGAGTTCCTCACAGTGTAGTCACAACAAACAATAATCGGCTAGAAGACAAAATACTACAGTGCTGCCATAAGAGGACAAAATAGGCAAGAGGACAAAATTTAATTTTAAATTGCTATATATTTGGGGCTAGGTTAAACCCTAATATAAAATGAATATGGGCCACATAATGAAAGTAAATCTTGGCCATTCATTTCACTTTTGGAAAACTATAAATAGGGTTCTCCTCTCATTTTCAAGAGAGAGTTGAGTTGTTGTAAAGACATGCTACTAGAATATTAATAGAAATTCATTGATTTAGTGGATTGTTGAGTTCCAATTTCATGTTTCATGATTCTTCTTCTCTTAGTTAGTGAATTTAAGTAGATTTACATTGTTGTTCTATGTATTTCAGTTTGCTTTAGTAGATTAGTTAGATGTTGTTCATTGATGTTGGAGATTGTTGTGGTGTTGACCTCTTGTTAGTGCATAATTTTTGCTGCATATTGATTGTATACAGTTGTGCAAAGTTAGTCTGAACTTTATATTATTGCTGCACTTAAATCTCATCTCTTTATTCATGTTCATGGTGAATGAAAAGCTGAAATTTGCAGTCCTTAGAAGATTGCACTAGTTTCATGATATTGTAGACTTTCTTGGTTAAGTGGAACTAAGTCTTGGGAAGGCTGGCCCGTTGTAGCAACCTCCATTGTTAGTGTTCATTACTAGTTTCAGATCTAGGAACCTCTTCACTTCCCCGCCCTTTTTCCTTCTTTTTTTAATAGTGACTTTGAACAAGGTTCATTGCACATTGTAAATCCAGATCTGAAGCTGAAATAAGAGTTTTAGATTGTTGTTCAAACCTACAACAATTGTGCAGTAAACTTCCCATCTTAAGAACTCCATTGATTGAACTAATTCCTCCTAGCCTAACTCACCTAAGTCTGCCCTGTGATTACCAGCAAGATCACATTTAAACAATTGAGATGTTCCAAGCAAGTCATGATCTAACACCGGAGAGACCTTGGGGTAATTTTCAACAACTCGTTGTTGGAGATTTCCTTTCAAGAGAGGTGATGCACCTATGCATTACCTATGTTGAGAGGTGCAAAAACACCCATCAATAGAATTGGTGCTAGAAGGAGGGCACGATTCGTGTTAAGCTGGATTGAATTTCAAGAGCTACCACCCCCTACCCGGGCTAGAAGAGCTAGAAAAGGCGAAGCATCCACCTCTGGCACACCCAAAAATCCCATTTCTCCCTCATCTTCATTCTCCCTTTCACCAAATTGCCTACACCTTCTCCTTCACCCTTGGCAGTGCATCTCTCCTCTCAACCGTTCCAATTAGCCTTCCAAGTTGTCGCCTCCCACGGCCTAGGCACTGCCTTCCAGCCCAACGCAACTCCTTTCTTGGGTATTGTCTCATTAGCTATTGCCCCTCCATAGCAACCTCAGGTCAGTATGATACAACCTCCTCCACCTCCACCTCCCATGGTGTGGCTAGGTAACAATCTATCTCCCTTGTCCTTCAATGTCTACCATGATATGCCAAAGAACCTAGAGGGATTTTGCACAAAATTTAGCCCTCCTGATCTGCAAAGGACAGCAGAAGAACACCTCAAGATCTTCCAAATAGCCTTGAAGGATATGCAGATCATACATGAGGACATGGCATGCCGGCTCTTCCCCTATTCCTTGGGAGAGGAAGCCTTTTACCAGTACATCCACTTGTCGATGAGATCCATTAACACGTGGGACCTTCTAAAGGATGCTTTCTTGCAAAAGTTCAAGATCCAAGTCAATCCCTTAGAGTTATACCGATAGTTTATGGAAATTCAAAGGGAAATTAACGAGTCGATTAGCTCTTTTAACTATAGATTTCATAGAGCCTACATGAGACTACAAACACCCTATGTGGTTGATGATGCTTTCACCCGCCTAGTGTACTATGCAGCCTTGGACAACCTCACTTTCGCCCTGGTGAAAAGGATGACCCCACCGCCTAGATAGTTGACAGAGGCATATGCAGAAGCAGTTAAGTTAAGTATAGATTTGGGACAGCACATTGCTGGTCCATTGCCATTGTTGGGGCCAGTTTCCCATCCGTATTAGGTCTAAGGGATTACCCAAGATTTGGTACAATAGACACCCCTGATGAATCCAATTCTGCAACTTGTGATGGTGCCTCACCTGGGACAACCATTGAATCAGGTGCCTCCCTGCCTCAATTCTTGCAACCCCAGTAGTAGCAGGTTCATGCTTAGCCACCCCAAGTGCCGATGTACCTTCAAAATTCTGAGTTCCTACCTGCCCATCAAAATCAATAGGTAGTGCAATCGATTTTCCTTCAGAATTCAGCATCGCAATCGAACACTGTCAAGAAAGATCAGTTAGATGAACTGATGGAGATGATAAAGAAAATGTTCATGGAGATGAATCACCTAAGGAACCAGAATAATCAATTATAGGCCTCTCAATGCAACATGCAGGCCAACATCAATCGAGACAATAGGGACAACCATGAGGTAGGTACTTCATCTAGGCAGAATTATGAGCCAGGATAGAATTCTAATCATAATTTTGAAAGGAGACCCTCACAAAGGCAAAATCAAACATTGAACACAAGGCCAAACAATGGTAGCATTCCCATGCCCCTCAATCAGCCCAACACTAATGACAAGACCATGAGTAGAGTATACCTAGATGAGGCTACCTTGTCTAGTTGGTGTCACATTCATAAGATGAGCTGACATTCCGAATTGGATTTCCTATAATTCCAGAGAGTCGCTGAGATTTTCTAGATAGAGGTTCAGAATGTCGTTGACAACTTGGGATGCAAGGATCTCATTCCATCTGAACCATATGATTCTTTAGTGTTGATGGTCAATCAAGCGACAACAAGACAGATCAAGTAAGTACCAAAAGTCCTTTGGCTCAACTCTTCAATTTAGTAGATAATGGTCCAGTAGATGAGGAGGAGCCGAGAGAAGATGAACCCCAAATGTTTCACCAAAGGACTACTCTGTATGATCTTAGAAATAGGCAAATGGGTGGTCAAGCATGTGGTCCTTTTACCACCTCTACCCCACCCAACAACTTTAGTACCCCTCCTGACCGAAATGCTCGCAACAACCCAGGCTACCCACATGTACATGCTCGATAATTTAATATAAATAGGTAGCAAGGTCAGAACCAAAACCAACCTACTGGCTCTTCCCAAAACGTCCCTTTTGAAGCCAAAATTGAACAAATGGGAGAATACCTAGCTGAGGAATTCAAGAAGTTCAAGATAAGTTTGTTTGCCTTTGAGTTTCTCAAAGTCTTGACAGTTAGGAATGCCTTCTTCAAAATGATCAATGGGACTCCTTCACCCAAGCCAACCCAAGACGTATCTACCAAAAGGGTCTCCTTCGAGGATTCATAGAATGAACCTATCATTCGACAGATTTCTAATAAGAAAGCAGACCCACCTTCAAACCAACAAGCAAACAAACAACCTACCAAGGAATCGGATCAAGCCCAAACACAAAACAAAGGCAATGATAAAGACAAAGGTCAAGTGGCCCAAGTGGGCATCTCTCAGGGAGTATTTTAGGGAAAATTAGAAACCCCTCCCTTCTTAACCACCATTAGAATATTTGGGAAGAATCTACATAATTTCCTGCTTGATTCAGGAGCCTCTACCAATGTTATGTCCTTGTCAGTGTGCAAAGCTTTTGGAATAGTCTCGAATCCCTCTCGACACAAGGTGGCGCATCTTGACAAAATAGAAATCAGCATAGTTGGTGAAATATATAGAATACCCATGCAAATTACTGTTGATGCAAGGATACAAAAAATGATTGATATTCAGGTTGTCGATATCTCAGACACCTACGGTATCATCCTAGGCAGGGATTTCACACAGGAATTGAATGGATATGTTGCCACAAACTATTCTCATCTATGGCTACCATGGAAAGGGTTGCCAAATCAGATTCATATAGATTAGGAACTGCGCATGAAATTCATGATTACAAAATACAACAACATAAACAAAGTGTTGTTTGTTGAAATAGAGCTAGGGAATTACTACCCTATGGCATATCTAGATGTACAAGAATGCTATGAAGAGGATGCAACTGAGGAGGTCCTTCTTGTATTATATAATCCACCTGTTGGCTTGACCCATTCGCCCTAGAGCACAAAAATGCTTATTGAGTCAGATGACAAAGATTCCTATGAGGATGCAAACCTTTGATTGCTAGAGAGCTTCCAAGGTTTCATGGAAAAGTGTGTACAAGATCAACTTAGTTTGGGGGAAAAAATGATTTTTCAGGAACTCTTGTTGCCCAATTGTTGTAGGGTACATAATGTTGCCCACTTTAAATTTGAATGTCACATGTGCCAAACAACAATTGAGCACATTACAGGATAAGTCACCCCTAAAAGGGAGGCTCAATAGGTATGATCAGATCAAGGCCACACTAGACCTGCAACACCTTCTAAGGTTGTTGAAGTAAAGAAGTCGTCGAAAGCAAAAACCAGGTCTATTGATTCCAAGATCAAGGATTCTTCCAAGTTTTGGACGTTGTGCTTCGACGGATCCAAATCCAAGCAGGGAGTCGGAGTTGGATTTGAATTGATTAGCCCCATGAGTAAGTCATATTTTTCTACCCAAAAACTTCAGTTTTATTGCATGAATAATGTGGCAGAATATGAGGTGTTAGTGCTTGGCCTCCTAATGATATTAAGGAAAAAGGTCAAAATGTTACAAGTCTTTGGTGACTCAGAGTTATTCATGAAACAAGTAAGAAAACTTTACTCCTGCTATGATAGAAACTAAATAATTATAGGCATAGGGTATGGGTTTTGTTAGAGAGTCTAGATGCATTCAACATTCAATTGATCCCATGCTCTCATAACTACACGGCTAATGCCTTGGCGTAGGTGGCCAGTACCCTATAGCCCCTATCATTATCTATCCTTAAGCGATTCATTGTTGACCTTACCTCTATTCCATCTATGCTAGACAATGTAGCTAACTTCCAAGTGTTCAATGATGATGAACACATCTTGGATTTCATCACCAGCTTCGATGTGTTCACAACCCAAATAATTGATGACACTGAGCCTGAAGAGGTTGAGCTAGACATATATTAGATTAGGGAATGGTCCAATTAGAACATATATTTGATTTAGATCAGATTAAGGATCGGGATCAACAGGAAAAGAAAGACTCCATCAACAATCAATGTGACGCCCACAATCTCAGAACAACTGAGGAAGATAAGAATGCATTCATTGGTAAGGTGTGCACACCAGAAGAAATGAAAGGTATCATTGATGCTTTGTAGAAGTATCATGATGTAGTTGCTTGGATTTATGAAGATTTCAAGACATATGACACGTCAATCATCACACACACTATTCCTCTTAGGCCAGATGTGAGACCATTTCGATAGCACCAACACCTTGTCAATGCATTGTTGGAACCGATTATTTATAAAGAGGTACAAAAGTTGTTGTCCGCTTGAATCATATTTCTAGTCTGACACTCCACATGGGTGGCCAACCTGGTTCCGGTCAAGAAGAAGAATGGTGAAATTAGGTTGTGTGTTGATTTCCACAATTTGAACAGAGCTTCAAAAAAGGATAACTACCATGTGCCTTCACTAGATGAGGTATTACAGATTGTTAATGGCTCTCAGATGATATCTTTCCTGGATGGGTAATTCAGGTACAATTAGGTAATGGTGC
The DNA here is from genome assembly GCA_007115665.2 of Sequoiadendron giganteum. NCBI lineage: Eukaryota > Viridiplantae > Streptophyta > Pinopsida > Cupressales > Cupressaceae > Sequoiadendron > Sequoiadendron giganteum. The sequence continues at coordinate 693,069,990 of CM021100.1, read as the reverse complement.
AGTATGAGGATAGGCATAAAACGACGTTCACCACCAAGTGGGAACCTTTGCATACAGAAGAATGCCTTTCAAATTGATCAACACAGGCACCACCTTCCAGCGTACGATGGACATCGCCTTCAAGTTCATAATTGGTAAATGCATCATCATCTATATGGATGATCTTATGGTATTTTCAAAGAGTAGGTGGGATGATGTCTTTGATTTATGTAAGGTCTTCCAGAAATGCAAAGAATTTGGCATTTCCTTAAATCTGAAGAAATGAATCTTTGGGGTCACCAAGGGCAAGTTGCTAGGACATGTCCTCTGGGAGAAAGGAATTTCCATAGACCCCGAATCTATCCAATCTATAATGAATATTTAGCTACCAGGCAACAAGAAAGAGATGAAATCTTTCTTCAAAAAGATAAATTTCATTAGGAAATTCATCACAGGCTTTGTTGAGATAGTTAAGCCACTCAATGCCATGCTAAAACAAGATGCCAAAGTTGAATGGACATTGAAGGCAAAACAAGCCTTTGAGGAAATCAAAAAATCAATTGTTGAGGCATCGGTGTTAGTCAGTCCAAACTATCTAAAGTCATTCTACATCTACTCCTTCACCTCAGATCACTCATGCGCCAACATATTGACCCAAAAAGATGATGAAGGAAATGAGCACCCAATTGCCTTCATGAGTGCTCCATTAAAATATGTTGAGCTAAGATATCATAATGTGGAAAAATAAGCATATGCTCTTGTCAAAGGGGTTAAGAAGTTTAGACACATCCTACGAAACAAGGTATCTACCATAGTGCCTGACCTAGCGGTGAAGATGTTGCTAATGCAGAACGAGTTAGGATAAAGAAGGGAAAATGGGTCACCTTGCTACAAGAATATGACATGGAATACAACCAATGAAGTTGGTTAGGGGGAAAGCACTCACCCAGACAATAGCTTAAGTAGCAGCTGAAGTAGGACCCAAGCTTACAGTTCAACAATATCAACTTGAATATGTCTCCTCAAGGGAGTGGTATGATGATATTGTTTATTATTTGTTGAACAACAAATGTCCACCCCACTTATAGGGAGTCTAGAAGCATTCCCTTAGACCTAAAACTAGCAGTTATATGCTATAAGTTTCCATACTTTGTAAGAGAAATCATGAGGGGATCTATCTTAGATGCTTGGGTAAAGAGGAAGTGGTGCATGTGTTGAAAGAGTTCCATGACAAATTTGGTACCGGTCATGGATCGGGTCCCTCTACTGCTCATCAAATCCTATGAGTAGGATACTACTAGCCCATGATCTTCAAGGATGCCCATAATCATGTTCGGACGTGCCATGTCTACCAGACCACTACAACCAGAGAGAGGAACGATGTTGTCCCGCTGCAACCTGTCTTGGAGGTAAGACCGTTCACGCAATGGGGTCTCAACTTCATTGGTTCAGTAAGCCCACCATCTTCTGTGGGTCACAGGTACATTCTAACCGCCTCCAATTATTGTACTAGATGGATAGAAGCTATTATATGTAGACAATGTACTATTGAGGTAGTTGTTGATTTTCTGGAAAGTTTCATTGTCAATCATTTTGGTTGCCCCTATGCTTTCGTTTGTGATAATGGTCTTGCTTCTGCATCACTGAAATTTGCTAGTTGGGAATTTGATCATGGTATTGCTCTTAAATTCTTGTCCAACTACTACCCCCAAGGCAATGGCCTTGCTGAATCGACCAATAAGAACCTAATCATTGTCATCAAGAAGCTGCTTGATAGGAATCCCAATGACTGGCACACCCAACTCTATTTTTCCCTTTGGGCAGATCGTATGTGTCACAAGGCTACCTTGGGAGATTCCCAATTTCACCTCGTTTATGACCTTGAGCCTGTGTTCCCGATTCACCTGAAAATCCCCACCCTCCAATTCATCAATAGTTTCTATGAAGAAGGGGATCGAAGGGAGACTCGCTTAGCTGAGCTACTCCACTTAGAAGAGGTTTGTGATTGTGCCATTGAATTTTTTTCCAAACATCAGGGCATAGTTAAAAGATGGTTCGATCACCGAGCCAAAGTAAAGGCCTTTAGAATCGCTGATCTAGTCCTATGTTGGGACAAGGCCCATGAGAAGAAAGGGGGACATGACAAATTTGACAAGCTCTGGCTTGTCCCTTTTCAGATTGTTGAAATCCTCAGAGATAATGCTTTTCACTTAAAGACCTTAACTGGTGAAGACGTCCCATTGCCTGTCAATGGGCAACACCTTAAGCATTATTTCCAAGCCTAAGCTCCATCGAGATGCTCCTGTAAATATCTGTACATAGGTTAGGTTAGGCTCCCTTTGCTTTGTTGTTTTGCTTTTTCTTTCATTTTTGCTTGTTTCCTAGCTATTTTGCTTTGTTGAGGATGTCTTTTGTTCCTGTTGCAGTGGCCATGCTTGGTTCGATGAATGGTTCATTCTATTGCTTGCTCTTGTTTGTTCTCTGGATACACATTCATCCCCAACTATCAATTTATGAACGCCTCTGGGAGTTGGTTTCCTCTTTTGAACTTCAAACAAACCTAGGATTGCATCCTTATTTGAATCCTTTTATGCTTATCATGGATCATACACAAGAATACACTTTAATTATTTCCAAGGAATTGTGTAGTAATTGCTAGGAAGGCTGGACAAGTGAAAAATATTAAGTCTACTCCAGTGACCACTGTGACTCCCAAACCCATTGTGAGCTTCAGTACTTACGTAGTTGAGCAAAAGAAAAGAAAGTACTACAAGGAAACATCAAAAAGAAAAGCAAAGAAACGTAAAAATTATGCAACTGTATCGGTGTGCGAATAACTCTATCAGGGTTATGGATGCCTGGTTGGTAGTAGAGCTATGTTCATGGGGTCACAATGATAACTCCGTCGGGGCTATGGACGTCTGACTGGCAGTGGAGCAATGTCTAGGTTACTTTTGGGGTTACACAACTTATGTAACTTCCCCTTGCCTAATCAGTAATCATCTACATAGTCTCCAAGGAAAAGAAATGAACTCACCTCGCACACAATTCCATGATAACCTCGTAACATGATTCAACCAAGGATCCCATCCTCAACCTGCTTCTTAGTTCACTTTTGGAAACTAGCCCCTAGTTTGCGAAACCAAAGTTTTTGGGTTCTAAATGAATATTTATCACCAGAATGCTAGAAGCGTTCTCCCAGTAGAGTCACCATTTGTTGTGCCTATAGAACACATGCCCCATTCAGAATGGGGACCCTCTCTTTTTCGCTTGTGTCGGGTCACTTTTTGATTCACCTCATTTTGTGTGCCCTTATTTTGAGTCCTAAGTGGTCGAGGAACCCTAGAAGAATCATCTTGAATCGACCATATTTTGCTACCCTCAAATTTTCAAAGTCCTAAGTCCTCGTGGGATTTCCTTGGTTGTTTACCTTTGATGTTCAAAGCTGGCATCCTCTGACCGATACTGGTCTGCCCCTACAGTTCGCTCTCTATAGGTTTCCCTCCTGCCTTCAAAATGGTTGTCCCGCAGTGTCCTCCCACCTCGCAGGACCCGCAATCAGCTTTGCTCTTTTTCACCAACATTCGTTTCGACGGTCAACACCCAATCGTCGTCCGCTCAACAGACCCCATCATTCTGGATGTTGTGTTTGAAATGACCGTTCACCAACCCTCGACATCATTGTACCTGCATTTGATGAGGGAATTAGATGAAACATTTTCTATAAATACCTCGACCTAACCTGTCATTTTCAAAACATTCCTTATAGAGAAAAGTGTCAGAGCTTTCAGCCCTTGCCTTTGTCGTGCCCACAACCTCCATTCACCGATTCGAGGAACATTTGAAGGATGATTCATCATCATCTAGTGCAGGATCTTGAGGTAAGTTGGTCATCGCCATCACCATGTGTCTTTTGCCTAAAAATAAAAAATGATTAAGTGTTGTTTGGCAAAAATGATGAAACTAGGTAATGAAACAACCTCCCTGCAATACCCACATTTTGAAAACTTGAAAACCCTTAGAAAATGACGATCTAAGCTTGGCAAAACTCATCATTCTTGGCACTATTCTTGGGCACGCCGGTCGCGCCCTTCGGGCTCGCAACCCTCCCAATATCGTTATTTTCCCTCACAAATGTTAAACTTTTGAAAATGACAATCACTCTCATCGGGCCCGCATCCACGGGATGCTCCCTCCTCTCGGTCATTGCAAACCTTGCAAGAATTTCATAAGTCCAAAGCTAACCCACCGACCCTCTTGGGCCCGCAAACATAGACCTCCAACCACGGGTAGCCTTTGCTTCCTCATCATTCATAACGTTCATTTGATGTCGCCCTCCTGATGCCCGTGTCCCGCCTCTGCGGTTGGTGCCTGACTGAGTTAAAACTGAGATCTTGAATCATGTGAGCAAAGCCCTATGGGATGCCATCTTGATTTCATGGTTTTCAATGGTCATTCAAGCCCGTTCGTCTGCCCTCTGGGCCCTACCCTTACAACCGCTACTCAAAGTAAACTTTGTAAAAATGACTGAGGCCTAAATAAAGTAGGTGGAGTCCTACAAACTTCCGTTTATGGGACTCTGTCTGGACTTTGTCATTCCAAATGGCCTTTGCATAACGTCTCTCCACTCATCGAACCCCACACTTCCAATCGTCATTTGAATTCATGACTGAAGAAATTCCCTTGCGGGCCACACCTTGTGGGATTCCATCCCATCACCGTTGTCACTCGATAGCCATCCCGTCGCATCCTTCCACCTCTCGAGTTCTGAGATCTTCACGGCAATTTGCTCTGTGCATTTGAAATTAGCTAAGTCATTTTCTCTTGCGGGTCCTCGCTTGCGGGCCACCATTTGTGGTTCGCCGTCCATCTCATGACGCTCTTGAACGACAAAGGTCCCCAGTCTCCTTGGGCTGTAGAGTTTGCCATCCTCCTCGCTGATGGAACATCAAAGTGAAACCAGATGAAATTTGATGACCAATGCACTCTTGCGGATCTGCCCATATGGGCCTCCCATGTCGGACTTCCGTCCTATAGACGTCATTTCAAATGACCAACACCTAGCGTCCTTTCGCACCCTCTGTCCTGCACTCTTGAAGTTTAAAGCGAGAAATGATTGTCATCTTCCGACCCCATGGGTCCCGCATTACGAGAAGCCACTTGCAGGATGCCACCTTACCAGCTCCATTTTAACGACACAACCTCCAAAATAGCTGTCAGGCCAAGGAAGTATGCATCCCTGGGCCCACACTATCCAATTTCCCCCAAATGAAAGATGAAAGATGTGAATCATTTACTACCCCTTTGATCGAAAGATATATGGAACCACTTGTGGGGTCCTTGGGGGTAGCCGTAGAGAAAGACAAAGGGAAGAAGATCGCCAAAGCACCTAGGGGTAAGGAGGACAAGGATCAAATGATACACAAGTTCGAAGGGGAACCCCTTAACTCAAAGGTCACTACAGATTGGAAAGAAATCTCAAACACCAATCTAAGACACATAGACATTGATGAGTTTAAGCAAAGGATCAGACTCAACCCCACAACAAAAAATGCCAAAAGAATTAGAGGTAGTCAATTGGCCAAAGTTGTCAGATTCCCACCGACTCTCATAGCCCCTGAACTAGTGATGGCCTGTAGGGAGGCATACCAAGAGGATACCAAAATAATAGTGGATAGAGATGGGAACGTATTGGTTGACCTATCTACCAAGTCAATAGGGAGGACCTTTCACATCCCTACCTTCGGTGAGATGGAAGAGACACCTAAGGAGTATGGTAGGAATATGTGGGATGTTGATCCCCTCAAATGCAAGAAATTAATTAATCAATACTAGTTGAAGGAAAAGAGGGGAAACGCTAATAAAGTGCCCCAAGATCTCTTCCGAAGCGACTTCTATGAGATTACCATGACTTGGTAACTCTTTTGAGTAGAGCTATGGGCCTCCCAACTACGGCTTTCTTTCAAGATTGGATGTTCTACTTCATTGAAGAAATCATCTGAGGGGACACCAAATTCTACTAGGCCGAAATGATTAGCAGCTGCTTACATGAACAATTTGTGGTAGTAAATAAAACCTCACGTTTCTACATGACATCATACCTGGTCTACTTACTTTCCGACCATGCCCAATATAGGGGATTATTTGTGGCACCAAATCCAACTCCAAAAATGGAGCTAAAGGTGCATGATAATTACCCTCAACTCCAATAAAGAAATTTCAAGAGGGGCTACTGTAGGGTCAACGATGCCTTCATAGGCCATATCATTAGAATGCTTGGGGGTGACCTTGAAAGAAGAGTCTCACATAGTGCTAACATCTTCATTTTTCGGTTCGGCTTTTTTTTATACAATTTCCAAAATTCACCTACATCTGAGTTGAGGGTTTTTCTAACAAACCATATAAGCTACCCCAGTACCCAAATGACCGGTTAATATTGCTCAAAATCTCTTGGCAGATATAGCGAGCACACACCCTCTTGAGTGACAAGAACAAAGCAGGCATTCCTTGTCCCCTCTCCTTTGGACAAGGAATGTACGAGCTCCACACATCTCAATGTGCAGAGTATTCTGACAAGGAGTTGAATGAATATAACCTGAGGCTCCACATTGCTCGGCCACAAATAGATCCCTATAGCAAGCTTAAGAAGACAGACAGACTTGAATATGCCCACTTACATAATGTTGAATATTTTTAGGCTAACTGTAAAGATGACAAAGAGGTGCATATGCAGAAATACATGCGCATGACTACATGGTTCATCAAGGTAGTAAAGTTGTTCCCTGTGCTAGAACAAGTGGTTGAAGAAGAAAGAATGATGGTGGATCCTAGATATGACGTTGTCGCCAACCTATCGCTACCATTGATCGACTAGAACGAAGAAGAGGTCAATGACCTCAACATTATAACAAAACATGTTGAGGCAAGGACAAGGCAATGGATTCAAGGGCAGATTGCTCAATTAAAACTGCAAGGAGTGACCCTAACATACAACGTACTCAAAGAAACAATGAAAGGTGAGACTAATGACACCTCTGTAGATACTACCCCAACAGTTGAGACTTCGGCCTCTTCCCCAAATACATAGTCCAAGAAAAGAAAGGAGGCTACTGAGCGTCAACCTAAATCTAAGGAGTCTTCAGGGAAGGCTTCAAAAGTTGAAACTTCCAAGAAATCAAGGAGATGGGTCAGTTTCATAGGGATGCCCACCATTCAAGAAGATCCACTCCATGAAGGAGAAGAACAACCAAAGTCTCCACCTACAACACCTATTGCCCCGGCTACAATGGTTGCTACAACTGTTACTCCTCCACTTGTTTCACAAGCAGTGGTTGCCACCTCTTCGCCCGCGGTGGATATTTCAGTCCACCTTGCCTCTACTTCTCCTGTGGCTTAGGTTATGACTATATATTCCACATCCACCACCACTTCCCCTCTCTTCCTCATCCATGTCTCCATCATTGTCTCTTTTTCCTGTCACTGTAGCAACCACGATGCCCACTCTCACCCTTCCAAAAGATTTTTCTAGGTACATGCAGAATATGCCCTTAGAGGTTTTTGCAATGTTTGCAAATCCTTCTGTATAGACCACCCTGGCTCAGGCTATAACTCGTCTCCCCATCCCTCCTCCTCCTACTGAGCCTCCCATGATGGAAGCACCAATGCAGATCTCTAAGGAATTGGATAGGAAGCAAAAGGAAGCATGAAAGAAATTGAAAGAAGAGGCAGATGACTACCATGAGAGTCCCCCATATCAGCATCTTGTGATTGACAAGATCGTCCATAAAGAGGAGGAAACAAAATCCTCTAAGGAAGACAATGAAGAGCCAAATTATATCATGGAGACCTTTGTTCTTGATCTTGAGGAAGAGTTGGCTCGACAACTCAAGGATGTTGGGGAGAAGGTTGAGAAGCAACCTATCGTTGAAGAGAAAGGTATAGATACAAAAATGGAGGACACTGAACCTCCAACAGGGGAGCGGGATCTAAGCCCCAAGCATGATGAAATACCTCCTTCAGAAGAACAAGAAGAGGGAGAGAAAGAAAAGAAAAAGGAAGACAAGCCTGAAGAAGAGGCTGAGATGAGAAGAAGCTTGAAAATAGAACATCATGAAGAATATGGGCGTGACCAAGAAGATGAAGAGAGAACTTTCGAAGGGAAGGACAACCCTAAGAAGCATATAGCTACTAAGTCCCCAAGGAAAGTAACAGTGTTTATTCAAAATTCAGATGAAGAAGAAGGGGAAAAGCCAGAGCAAGAAACTTCGGGTGACAAGACCATGCAAATCCAACACACCTATGAGGAAGAAGGTGATCTTGAATCACCCAAAGGGAAATCTCAGATGCCTGAATAGCTTGAAAAGTAGCTGGAAAAGAAGACCTTGACCCTAGCAGATCCAAAGGCAAGGCTAGAATCCATCTTGGCTTGAGCCCAAATCAACATAAAGAAGAAAAAGAAACTAAGGGTTAGATCTCATCTGACAATGGATGCATTCAGATCAAGGACTGTACAAATTTCCACCCCAGTGATGGGTGAGGAAGGGGTCATCTATAACATTTCTACCATTGATATGGAGACAACAACAAGAGAACATAAAATTGACCATCTTCAAGGATCTGTCGCCACCATTGTGCATCAAATGAACAAGGATAAGACCTCCAAAAGGGAGTTAAAGGCATAGGTGACGGATCTAACGTCCTACATTCAACAATGGTCTTCAATTGAGGAGCTCCCCACTACATTGTTAGCTACCCCACTGCTGTTATCAGAGGAGCACATCAGCACGTTGGAAAAGAGAAAGAGTTGGACCAAGGCTACCAAAGATTGGTTCCGACGTGTAGTATATAATGGTGATATGGGCATCAATCATGCCATATGGACAATAAATAAGCTCCAGGAATTGCAAAAAAAATTGGAGGAAACCAAGAAGATTTTCCTAGACTTCATGAAGCTTTACAAAATTACTTATCCGAAGATTGAAGCCATCCTTAAGATTCCTAACAAATTATGGGAAAAGGAGTTGGGTCTGGCAAAGGTTGATCAATGGCTTGTAGAAACCTCGAAAATGAGTTGTGACCATATAAAGGAAGACTTGAAGCAAGTGTTCCATGAGGTAGAGCTCGATTTGGCATGGGCTCAGGAACACAGGGAAGATGCTGAGGACTACCTCAAGCTAATGACAGATTACGAGATGTCGACCCTCGAGCTTGATATAGGAAAGATCATGTCGTATTTCCATAAGAATATGGAAACAAGATCAACGAGTATATTATAGATAGATTTTATGGACTTTGTCGCCAATGCCTCTGTTCAGTCTGAACAAGTGATTAAGGCTGCACCCAAATGCATGGAGAATTGGGAAAAATCACAAGATGATCAAAGAAGCTGACATTTTAGGTGATCCAATATGGCATAATGGAGTGGGACAAGCTCAAGATATTAATCATCAAATTTGTAGAGTATGCCACATTACAAAAGGAGCCAGGAAGCCTATCATAGATGATGAGTTGCTCATAGTGTAGTCACAACAAACAACAATCGGCTAGAAGATAAAATGCTACAGTGTTGCCACAAGTGGACAAAATAGGAAAGAGGACAAAATTTAATTTTAAATTGCTATATATTTAGGGGTAGGTGAAACCCTAATGTAAAATGAATCTGGGCCACACAATGAAAGTAAATCCTGACCATTCATTTCACCTTTGGAAAACTATAAATAGGGGTCTCCTCTCATTTTCAAGAGAGAGTTGAGTTGTTGTAAAGACATGCTGCTAGAATATTAATAGAAATTCATTGATTTGGTGGATTCTTGAGTTCCAATTTCATGTTGCATGATTCTTCTTCTCTTAGTTAGTGAATTTGAGTAGATTTACTTTGTTTTTCTATGTATTTCAATTTGCTTTATTAGATTATTTAGATGTTGTTCATTGATGTTGGAGATGGTTGTGGTGTTGACCTCTTCTTAGTTCATACTTTTTGTTGCATATTGATGATATACAGGTGTCCAAAGTTAGTCTGAACTTTATATTATTGTTGCACTTAAATCTCATCTCTTTATTCATGTTCATGGTGAATGAAAAGCTGAAATTTGTAGTCCTTAGAAGGTTGCACTAGTTTCATGATACTGTAGACTTTTTTGGTTAAGTGGAACTAAATCTTGGGAAGGCTAGCCCATTGTAGCAACCTCCATTGTCACTGTTCATTGCTAGTTTCAGATCCAGGAACCTCTTCACTTCCCCGCTCTTTGTCCTTTTTTTCAATAGTGACTTCAAACAAGGTTCATTGCACATTGTAAAGCCAAATCTGAATCTAAAATAGGAGTTTTAGATTGTTGTTCGAACCTACAACAATTGTGTAGTAAACTTCCCATCTTAAGAAATCCATTGATTGAACTAATTCCTCCCAGATTAACTCACGTAAGTTTGCCCTATGATTACCAGCAAGATCATGTTTGAACAATTGAGATATTTCAAGAAATTCATGACCTGACACCCAAGAGACCTTGGGGTAATTTTCAACAACTCATTGTTGGATATTTCCTTTCAAGAGAGGTGATGCACCTATGAATTACCTGTGTTGAGAAGTGAAAAAACACCCATCAACAGTACCTATTGTTGGAATATTATGCTATTTGGTCTCAAGAACATAGAAGTGACCTACCAAAGAGCTATAACAGTGGTTATCCATGACATGCTTCATAAGATCATGGAGGATTATTTGAATGGAATCTTACCTATTATCATCTAGAATCTAGAAGTGCTATCACAAATTTTTGACAAATCAAAGAAATACCAAGTAAGGCTCAACCCGAAGAAATGTGTCTTTGGAGTCACTTATGGAAAACTATTGGGATACATAATATCTCGTAGAGGAATCAAAGTGGACCCTACCAAATTCAAGACAATTATTGATATGCCTCCACCAAAAGTTTGAAGCAATTTCTTGGTCTATAAGGAAAATAAAAATCTTTTTGAAGGTTCATAGCACAAATAGTAGACAAATGTGACCCATTCATGCATCTTCTTCACAAGCATGTAACAATGGGAGGAAAAATGCCAAGAAGCCTTTCAACATCTAAAGGATTATCTTGTATCGTTACTTGTATTAATTCTACCATTTCTAGACAAATCTTTGATTATATACATCTCAACAACTATAGAAATGTTAGGATCTCTTCTTGCACAATATGATGATTCGGGAAAAGAAAGAGTAGTCTACTATATCAATTGAACACTAGTCAGATTTGAGCTTAACTATACTCTTATCGAGAGAGTGTGTGTAACAATTATTTTGCTTCCCAAAAACTATGATATTATATCCTCAATCATCCAATCAAGCTCATTTCAAAGGTGGCTCCTTTAAAATATCTATTATCTAAGGCAAAACTTATAGGTTGATGGCTAAATGGGTTATGATTCTCAATGAAATCGACATAGAATACATGGATAAAAAAGAAATCAAAGGACATGTAATAGTAGATCAACAAGTAGAAGCATCAATATACAATGAAAATCCTCTTATATCAATTTTCCCATATGAAGCAATATTCACGATCACTTCAACAAATTAGTGGAAAATATATTTTGATGGTTCTCACACACAACATGGATTGGGGGCATGAATTCTCTTAATTACCCCTCAAGGTGACTACATACCTAGATCATACTAGCTAGCTTTTTCATGTACCAATAATATAGCTAAATATGAAGCTCTCATAATAGGGTTGTGGATGGCTTTATAGTAGAAAATTAAAGAACTATATGTTTATTTTGATTCACAACTGGTAGTGAGACAAGTCAATAATGACTATAGAACAAAAGATGATAAATTGATTCCATACAAAAGGATGATAGATAGTTTCAAGGAATAATTCACCATCATTACATTTGAGAAAATTCCCAAAATGAATAAAAAGGCAATAAACACTATGGCGATAATTAGGTCTCTATTAAATATGTTGCATATTAGTCACAAGTGTGAGTTTCTTATCAAACTATTGATACCAAAATTTGAAGTCCAAAAATTAGAATTTGTATGCAAAATTGTTGGTCCCAATTCCCCTTGATACCATGACATCTTCCATTATCCCCAAAATGGTGTTATACCACCCAACCTCACTACCAACCTCAAAAAAACCTTTATCTAACGATTATCTCATTTTGTCATTATTAGCGATACCCTTTATAGGAAGAGTCTTGATGATGCACTGCTTAGGTGCTTTAACTCAGAAGAAGCTACAATTTCCTTACAAGAGGTGCATGAAAGCATTTATGGGTCACACTCAAGTGCCCCTACCTTTCCAAGAAGTTGCTAAGAACTAGATACTATTGGTCGACTATGGAACAAGAGGGAAATAAGTTTGTAAGAAATGTCCACGATGTCAACAACATAGTGACCTTATTCATATCAAGTACAAGAGTTGCAACCCATAACTACACCTTGGCCATTTTCACAATGGGGGCTCGACCTCATAGGAAATATTTCCCCTACATCTTCTAATGGCCATAAGTTTATCCTTATCGATACCGAGTATTTCATAAAGTGGATCAAAGATATTCCTCTAACCTATATTACTAACGAGTAAATTTCCAAGTTTATCTTAAACTACTTAATTTGTTGGTATGGTTTCCATCAAGCCATCATTATGGATAATGGAACAACCTTCAAAAATCAAGATGTCTAGGATCTTTATGATCAATTCCATATCCAACATAATTTCTCCACACATTACTATCCTCAAGGAAACATTCAAGCCAAATAATCTAACAAAACCATCTTGAAAATCCTAAAAAATACTATTAATAATGTTGGCCATGACTGACACTTACAACTTAATTCCACCTTATGGGCCTACCAAACTAGTATCAAAATACCTATTGGTGCCACACCATACTCCTTGGTCTATGGTACCAAATCCATCTTACCTTTTGAGGTCAAGCTTCCATCATTGAGGGTCTCATTACAACACCTTATTGATGATGAAGAATATTGAGTCTCGAAACTGAATAAGGTAGATTTATTAAATGAACCACGTATTCAAGAACTTAACCATCTTTAAGCCTATTTGAATCATCTCTACCAAAGCCACAACAAGAAGATCAAGGGCCAAAAATTCCAAGTGGGAGATCTAGTCCATAAAGAGAACCAAAAGAATCAATTAGATCAAGATAACAAAGGCAATTATGAACCTAATTGGTTAGGACCATTTGTTGTTACCACAAGTTATCTATCTAGAGCTTATCAATTAGCGACACCTAAAGGTGACCCCTTACAGGATCCTATTAATAGTAGTCACCTCAAATGGTTCTATACTTAACTCATTGGGGTATTATTCAAAAATTTAAATAAAATAAGTAAAAAATAACAAAAAGCCAAAAAAAGAGGATAAAATAGTAAAGAGAAAAATCATCCTCTAGTGAAAACCACTTTGATGGTGCTTTGGGAAAGTCCCTTGGTGAAAACCTGGCAAGCAAGCACCATGTGTAAATAAGTACCATCCACCATCTATCAAAGGTCTTTCCCATCTTATCCATAATAAACCCACTTCATCAATCCATCTATCATATTCCCACCTAGACCTAGCGTGTCTTGGTATATGATCAGTATCTATCGCTACCCATATCATATAGCATCATCCTAGATTCACCTCATTTAGTCCATAATAAAGTGATCATGCATCTAACTAGGGGCATCTTCCTAAACCTAGTTGGAAGATTGGATCTTTGTTCATCGCCAAAATCACAAAAAATCCAAAAACATCTAAATATCTCAAAAAGGAACACAAACATTCAAATAAAATAATAACCAAACAAAAACAAAAATATCCAAATAAATGAAAAATCCAAAAATAGCCTCAAATATTCCAAAAAATAACAAAAACAACCTCAAATATCTCAAAATTTTGAAAAATAGCCTCAAATATACCTCTGAAAGCTCAAAATCATTAAAAAATTCTAAAAATATCAAAAACAAAGCATCGCAACCCACCCATCCACAATAAACATTGACATCCACAATAAACCCATCATCACACTCATCTTTAACAAAGTAAGTAACATCAAGTATGACAATCATTGAAACACAAGCATTCATGAAAAATTGTAAGCATCGATTATTATTGAAACACACCAACTACCTACATGTCAATGACTTAAAGAAACTAATTTAACATCCAATGTTATTTCCTTGATGGATATATCATTCCTATAACAAGCATCAATCATGGATCAACAATTACTATCTCTCTAGTAAGAGATATGATGGAATTGATATGTTTTTGTCAATTGATCTTTTTCTTTTGATTTATCTTTTGTCTAATTTCATCGCTCACTTGAAGCCACCTTGATCTTCAATATCTTGAAGTGTCTAGAGGGGTACGTAATGGGGCATAATCATTGCTTTCATTTGTTATGTTTGTGGTATGTTCTTGTAATACAACCATGGCAAATGCTTGCCTTGTGTGTGTAAGGATATTCTCAGGCAATAGAATGACCTTCACATATTAGGTTCTTTATACCTTTTGTACATAAGGCCTAACTTGCTTCAAGGTTTCATTATCTCACATAATCAAATAAGGTTTATGTATGTTAGGTATGAACAAGGATACTCCTATTTTTTTGCAAAGTCAAATTCCATGCAATAGATATGACACCGCCTTGGTTTTTCATACCTTGGTGCATAGTTTTTTCTTGCTATATTGAAATAATGATTTCTCTAATTCTTTAGCATAACCTAAAGCAAAAGAAAAATAATCTATCTTATCTCATCCCATTTCTAATAAATTCTTAAATCAACAATAATCACAACTTTCTTGATATTTGATCAACATCATGTCCTATTTTATCTATCCATATAATTATCTATCATTTATTATATTCTACTCATCATACTAAAAATTCTATTTGTATCATAACATACATAAAAATATCTATCACATCCTGCATTCATCACTGATTAGTAGTATCAAACATCATCCATCCTACATAGTCATCATATATCATCAAAAATATAAAAATAATAATAGCATTACATCTATATCCATACATCATAGAATCATATCATACATCTTGCATCCACAAATCATTAGTACCATCCTAATATCACAATCCATAATATAATATCATAGCATTATATCTATATCCATACATTATCACATCATAACATTATGTATCATACATTATCATATCATGGAATCATTGAATGTATACATCAAAATCATATAAGAATCATATAGAAATCGTATACATCTATCACACCCATAACATCTCACATAAATCATAATCATAGTCCCAAAAGTCTCATATATCATCAAAATGTGTGTCATGATACAAAATTCTATACAATTAGTCTGTATGAGAGGCTATCAAGATCCATCAATACATGTGTACATCATGGATGAGGAGTTATACCTTGCTATGCTTGCCCTCCTAACTGTTGGGCTTGCCCTCCTAATACACATGTTTGTCATGTCGGTCCTCCTGATGGTACTGCCTGTGAGGGTGGCTAAGGTGGATGACCAACTGATCCTCCATCAAATCTACCTGATTGGCCTACCACGAAACTCACAAAAAATCAAGGTTGTATCCTCCTAGGTGGCATTGCTACCTCATACAATATTGTAATAAGTAGCCTCCTGGGTGAGTGCTCTCACCTCTCGCATGTAATTTTCCATGCTCACCATAACCCCCTACCTTGCAACCTCTAGATATTGTCTCTTGGTTTGCTTTGTATCCCTCTCAATTATAATTTGAGCTAATTAATCCTCCGCCTGTTGTCAACAGGCTATCTCAACATTTCTCTTAGTTGTTCACTGTGTCAGCTGAATTGTGAGGGTATCCCTATCTCCCCTATACCTGTCTCTCTCCCTCCACACCTAATATCGCTCAATGAGAATGACTCTTAGATTGACATCATCGGGACCTGCACCTTGGGGTCTCTCCTCTCCTCTCTCCCCCTTTGCTCTAGGTGCTACCACATGTACCATCGATTGACCTTTGTCCTCACCTCCTGTTGCTTCAACCTCAACCCTCTGTCACTACCTCCTATCCCTCTTGATCTTTGCCTCTATCCTCCTCCTCTTGCCACCCAAAGCTCCTCCATCAGGGTGGGTAAACCTCAAAGGTCTTTATTGGACCCACTAGGCATCATAGTCATCAATAACCCCTAGATCCTCAACCTCGTTAGCCCAAATCCACTAAAGTGGTGCCAACCTTTGTGATTGCTGCAAATGGTATGGGTATAGGACACCCACTCCTCGATTTCTATGTGTGCATGTAAACATGAAATGATAGTTCAGGGTAGACACATCATGTGCCTCACTGATTGTCTCCTCACCCTGTCTGGTAAGTATCTCTCTTCTATGTAAGGTGTCCTCCAAATGAGCCACCTAGTTTGTTGATAATATGGTAGGTAGACACCATCATCATCTCATTCCTCGCAATAAAACCATGGGCTCCATGTAAACTCATTAATCTTGTTGATGATTAGCCACTAGTAGTCTAGGTCCCCAAGTCAACATTAAGTTGAGAAGGTATCATATCTATATACAAATGGGTCATCCACTACTTATTTTTCCTCTCCAATAGGTCTTTTCATAGCTATATGCTCTCATGCACAAATGAGAAGCAATGTGGCATCCACCGATAGACTGGAAGTTGATCTATAGACTACTTGGTGCATAGCATGCTATAAGTGAGCTATAATGCATGGTCCCTATGCATATGCCCTACCATCCTCTATCATCCTCTCTATCACATGGCCCCATCCAACTAAAAATCCTCTATATCATTGATCGGGCATGATTTTCCCATAGATGAGCCTAACTACCAACAATATGATAGTGTATGCTACATTGATGTACTATCACAGGTTTATCTAACATTCAACAATATCCAACTCATCATCTAAAAGCACTTTCTCCTTAATGCCTCTACACTAGAATCAAGATCATATGTGACCCTCACTCCCTCAATGGGAATCCTTAGGATGTGCCATACATCCTCAAGAGTAATATTTTCATCACCAATAGGTAGTGTGAAGGAGGATGACTTGGAATTTCATCTCTTCACTATAACAGTCATAAACACTCTATGAGCTCGAATCTTGGGCATGTTTGTGATGTGAAACAATCTAATCACTCAAAAAAACTCTACATTCATCCCACTTAGATGAGCCATCCAATCGAGAACCCTAGACCATTGCTCCCTCGATAAGATGGGATCAAGTACAACCTACAAGCATAGCACCCATAATGTCAATTTGCTAATTTTTTTACAAAATCTCTCTACAAATCCTTGAATCAAAAGTGAGTTTTCTTCAAAAGCATCATTTTGTCATAGTCATAGTGAACACTTTTTCAAAAGTGTCACTTTACCATTTCAAAAGTGAACCTTTTTACAAATGCACCGCATTATCCCAGTCAAGAGCGAACCAAGTTTTGCAAGTGATCTATTTTTGCAAACATGTCATGATGCAATCAAATACATCACATCGGGTTGCAAATGCATCGCATCGAGATTTAGAAGCATTGATTCTAAATTGACATGTTTGAAGACCTAAGTTGTCCTAGCAATTTATTATACCTAGACTACATGTAAGCAAAAAAGGATTAGATACATACCAAGGGATCTACTTTGATGAGCCATTGGAACTGTCTGACATAGTCTACACAATGTGTAGCTCAAGGAATGAGTGCCATCTCTACAATAGCTCTGCGATGAAATCTCACTTTGTTCTCTAGAAATTTATAACTCTAAGAATGTAAATGAGGTGAAAATGACCCCCAAAGGCCTATATATACACCTCAAACCCTGCATTTCATCTCTCCCACCCCCTTCATTCCATTTCTCACCTTCACTAATCCTCTTAATAAATTTCTTCATCACCTAGGACCTAGTTTTTCATCCTTTTATTCACTGAACCTATCCAATCATCTTGCTGTGAGCTTGACCTAAAATTTTATTTTTCTAGCTGATCTCTCAAGGGGGTAGCCTACCATCCTCCCATAATTTCTTCATCCATTAGGGCAGAGTGGGGCATCAATTTTTTTTCAAACCAACACCATGTCTTTGAAATAATATAATAGGTACATTATCTCAAAGAAAGGAAAAATGTAGAAACCTAAAATTGTCTAAACGTATCACACACTCCTAATTCAATATTTTCCATCATTTTCCTCATTATCGCCTATTCATCAATTTTAATTAAATAATTTATAATTATTTGATTAAATTCACCATTTTCCTCTATTAATTGAATAATTAATATTATTTGATTAATTCGTCATAATTCATCATTTTCCTCAAATTTACCTTAGTTAAATAATGGAATTATTTAATTAAAAATCTCAATTTCTTCTCACCTCATAATTAAATAATTATTTAATTAACTAATTTCCCTCCAACTTGCACATGACATATTCTATTTCAAAAAATGGAATATTCCTTTTTCAAATTGTCTTCCCTCCATAAAATATCCTAAAATATCTTCCCTAAATCAAGGGACGAATTTTAGGTAATCGAACCTCTCATTGAATTTCCACCATTGATCTCTTGATTTGATATCCACCATTGATCTTCATCCTCTTTTCTCCATCGTTGATAAAACCTTCAAGAATTCTATAAAACAAGTCTTTTTCTTAATTTGAATTCATTCACAATCCCTTGAGAACATTGATCATTTCTTTGAGCATTTGAGTTGTCAATATGAATCAAGATCTTTATTATCAAGCTTTATCAACATCATCATCAAACTTTTACAACATGAGTTATGCATAATTGAATAATCCACATACTGAATTAGCATAATTCAATAATGGAGTACTAGGTTTGCATGCATTTGTGAAGTAGTTTGATTTTTATTTGAATTGCGGTCTTGATTTGTGTTTATTTTATTAAAAGCATTGCATTCAATCTCATTGGTTAATGGGTTTAACTGATCTCTTGATTCTAGGTGTTTAGTGTTTTCTAACCCTAGTTGTTGAATCTATCTTTTAAATTATTTCCCATTATTCGCGTTACACACTAACAAAACCCCACATAAAAATAAAATGCATCAAATTTTTATTCTATAGCTGAGGTGATTGCTTCAAATGATACAAAGACTATTTAATCCTATAAACTAAATTTTATTTCCCTTTTACCTCAAATCTATTTGGCTATTGCATATAAATTTCTTCTTTCACATCCCCATGGAATAAATTATTTTTAACATCCATTTTCTTAATCTCAAAATTACAAGCTAAAATAATTGATAACATGAATATAATGAAAATTTAGCAATATATAAGAAAACCTCACTAAAATTAACTCCCTCGATCTAGGAGTGGCCCTTGGCCACCAGTCTAGCCATGTACCTTTGTAATCAACTATTTACTCTAAATTTATTTTTGTTCACCCACTTGTAACCAATGTTCCCTTACACAAAATAACAAGAGCACAAGTGTCACATTTTTATAAGGTTATTGTTTCCTCTTGCATGGCCTATAACCAAAACTCGCTATCTTTCAAAGAGATATCCTCCTTGAAATATTTCAATTCATCATTAGTATATAACAAACAAAATTCACAACATAAATCTAGTGGGCTACACTTATCAACTAGGTTTTGTTATCTTATAGATCATCTCAAGACTAGAGTAAGGGACTCTTCCTATTTCTTTGAATGCTCATCCTACACAAAATTCTCAAGTTAACCCTATTATTTATCTCTATATTCTAATCTATCATTTGGTTCTTCAACATGTGCATCTTATTTCCTTTCAACCTTGGTCTCAAAATGCATCATTTTCTTCTTTGTTTGTTAAGGACTTAAAAATGCTCGAAACTCCCTAAATATCACATCTCTAGAATAAATTATTTCATGAGTTAGTGGATTCCAAAATTTATAACCTTTTACATTCTCACCATAACCAATAAAGACACATTTTTTTACTTTTGGATCCAATTTGAATTTTACTTTTCTTAGGTACATGAATTGAATCCTCACAAACAAATACCCTTAAATATGAAATAGAAGGTTTCTTACTTTTCCAAACTTCATAAGGAGTTTTTTCAACAAGATCCAAAAAAGGAGATTTATTTACCACGTAACACTTATTCATCATAGCCTCTACTCAAAAGCATTGATGTAACTATGTACCACTTAACATATTTTTGGTTGTTTTCCTTGAGGTTTAGTTCATTCTCTCTGGAACCTTATTTTATTGTGGCATGTAGGGTAGTATTATACCAAAAAATACCTTCATTCTTACATACATCATCAAATTACTTGGAACAATATTCATCAACATTGTTATGTCTCAACACTTTTGTTTTATTATATATAAACTTCTTTACAAGTGCCTTGAATTCCTTGAACATGGAGAAAAAATTTAGATTTAGAAT
The DNA here is from genome assembly GCA_007115665.2 of Sequoiadendron giganteum. Lineage (NCBI taxonomy): Eukaryota > Viridiplantae > Streptophyta > Pinopsida > Cupressales > Cupressaceae > Sequoiadendron > Sequoiadendron giganteum. Next base: position 693,049,630 of record CM021100.1, on the reverse strand, counting down.
GAAGAAAATACACCTAGTTGTATCTAGAACAATCATTAATAAAAGTAGAATATTATTGAGATTTTCCCATGGAGCCCACATCCACTAGAGAAAACATAGGAGAATTATTTTTAATAATCCCTTATCTTTATTATCTATAGAGGGAAAATCTACTCTATTTTGTTTGAAAAACACACAATGTTCATATAAATCAAAGTGTTCATCAATGTAAATAGAAAAATCATCAACCATATTTTTATTATAAGGTTCCTAAGAAAATTCTCACCAATGTGTCCCAAACATTGGTGCTACTGCATACATGCATTTTCAATCTTGTTAGTTACATTGATAGAGTTGCAAAATGTGAAGGCATCAAGCCTAAACAAAGTCCCACACTGATATCCTTTAGCGACCACTATATTTCCTCTCATCCAACCTACAAGTAGACTTTCCAAATATCACATGCACTCTAGAATCATTAAAATTGGATACAAAAAGTAAGTTTCTTATAAGTCCTGAAATATGCAAAAAATTATTGTATTTTCACTATCCCATCACTAAAACACAATAGTACATTTATATTATGAATAATCTAATGTGTATTATTGTCATTAAAAAAATTATCCTTCATATTAAGCTTTGTGTGATAAGATACACTTCTTCCAGAGAGTCATATGGTAGGAGCAATCCGGGTTAATGAACCAATTATCATCAGTAATAGTGTTATCAAAAGTAAATAATGCATCATTATCACTATCATCAAAACATTTTTTTGCGAAGGAATCATTGTAGAATTTTTTTTGCAAGAGGATAGAGGGACAAAAAGACCTCAATTCCAAGGCAATTTGGAGGCCACCTGCATAGTCATGGTTTAATTTGAACTTTGATGGGGCTTCAAGAGGAAATCTAGGAAGGTCTAATGTGGCCTACATAATCTATAATTGGGAAGGAGACATTATGGGTGAAATTTTGACCCCTCTTCTAGATGGGATGAATAATCATGTAGGATTGCATGACATGCTTTAGGGGCTCCAATTTTGTCAGGAATTAAGGTTAAAAAGCAATGAAGTGGAAGGTGACTCATCTCTGATAATAAGTGCTCTTAGGTTGGTAAAATTTTCAAATTGGAAATTGCAAGGGCTGGTGGAGAGATCTATTGAGCTTCTAGGGAGGTTTGAAAACTATGTGGTTAAACATACATATAGATAAGTCAAATTTGGAGCGGATAAGAGAAAATCTTGGTGCGGACAAGGTTTCAAGAAACACTCTTGCTCATCATTTTCTTCAGATTAATGTTTAAACCACATTTATAGGGAGGGCAACGAGGAGTTGGTTTCCCTAGGGATTAGGGGAGAAAATGGGTGTGTTGTGTGGTTACACAACATGCCCTAAGCTCCCTATGGAAGTTTGTGGACACAAATTTGAAAATAACCGCTCAAAAAATTGAGAGAGGAATGGCTCGAGAAAGTAGCACAAAGATCACAAATTATCGTAGGAAGAGCAAAAGCTCAAAGGGGTATGTTTGGTGTTGGGTCGGGTAAATTAGGTTTAAGTGCATTGTGTCAGGTAAGTTGGTCATGGTTGAACTGGGTAAAGCAGATCATTGCGTAGTGAGATTGGAATCCTCAGGCGGGTAATGCAATGGGTTACAGGCCCAAGGGTGCATCAGGCAAGGTGTAAAAGGGGGGTGCATAGGAGTCCTAAATTTTAAGTGGTCGTAGTTACTAAGGATGAGAAAGGTATTATTCAGCTAGTCAGTTGTTCATCTAGTCAACTAGTTAGGTAATTGGACAGTCAGGTAGTTGGGTAATCGGGTGTTCAGAAAACTCATAACAAAAGTAACACCTAGCATATTTTTCATTAGCCTTTGGAATTCTTGATGATGCCAAAATCTCATAAACTTTTAGAAGAGCCAACAATTGAAAAAGGCTGAGTAATCCATTATTTTAATCATAAATACACATTGGAAAAGATTAAGAGCATATAAGCATGATTTTAATAATGTTTTCTTTTGACGAGTTAATTAAAATGCTTTAAATGTTTCAATTGAAAAGTGGCATTATGTTGATGCGGGTCTTGACAAGTGATGAATTATAACAAGAAATGCATATGCTTGTGCAAATCAACTCTTATAGGAAAATAGTGATAAAATAGATTTGATGAGAAGTGTGAAACCCAAGACGAGTCTGCAAAAGAAATATCTAAAAGTGGATAATGGTTAAATAGGAAAAGAGGAAGACCCAGGTTTTTGACTAGTTAACAAAGATGCTAGTTTTTCTCAACTCTCATCAATAGAGGCTTTTCCCAATAGTGGGGCTCATCATCAGGATCAAGAATTTTGAAGGGAAGCATTAGTGACTTATTATCACATTTTGAAGACTAAAGAAAGCCCGATATATATTTTCCCATGATTTTCAAGCATTTGAACCGCGGTGAGGGAATTCAAAGTGCATACTTTGACTTGATTTCTAGAAGCTAAGATAAATATCTCTTGAGTGCGACCAATTCTCTTGTGCCACGTGTTGTTTAATGATTGTCTTATTTTATATTAGCCATGTGCTATCCTTTGATCGACTATTGGCTTGTATTCTATAAAAGGCAGAATGTTATTATTTTTTTAGGATCATAAATTGTTGAAATAATTAGACTAAAGTTGGAACATCACCAATTTTATGTTTAAGTCATGTTTTTTGTTCAATTCTAGTATAAAACTTGTACTCACAGTAGAATTTTCTAATATCAAAGAAAATTTGAAGGTTATTTCCAAATCATAAATCTTATGTAACTATAAGTTGTTTTCTCCTATTGGAAGAGCTAATTTGTTGTGCTAGATTTGGTGCATTTTGATATTGTTCTAGTGGTGAATGGTTCTTTCCTATAAACTTCTTGTATTATTTTTTATGTAGCTATGAAGCAATCTAGTGAAGTACAAAATAGTTTATACTTTGGTTTAGTTACTTCTCTATGATTACATGGATAATAGCTAGGAGCATTTAACTTCTTAGGCCTTTTCCTCTCTTAAATCTGATCTTTTAGTAGTTTTCTTTCTAAATAATTTGGACTAACAAAATATGAAGAGTGATGCATGTTATATTTGCTTACATTACTTTATCTTGTCAAAGTTAAAAGTCTTTAAAACTAGTGGCCCCTTATGATTAACAACAATTGCACAATGAAGGCGGAGTGAACCTACTGAGTCAAGACTTGACATTCTCGAGCCTTGGGATAGCTAAGATTATCTCTAACTAGGAAATCCTAGTGATTCTTTCAAGATAGATAAGTTCCTTTATTCAAGTGGCAAATATTTATCTACATGTTGTGTGTGTAACCATGTCAATAGGGTATCGAAAAAATATTAACAGAAGGTTGATGACCCTGAGGTTCGACCTATAGATGTTATGGTTATGTGAGATCCATTGGTATCAATCTTGGTGTGTGGTGCTTGAGCACTTGGTTTTGTCTGATTGCTAGCTATATTTTAGCACCGTCAATGCAAACCATATACATGCGGCACTAGCTCGCTCTCCCCAGTGACTTACTTGGGCATTGTTTATGTTGAGTTGTGATGGCTTGACAAGTGGCAGTGTTGTCATTAGATTACACAAATTTTTCACCAATATGGCCCATATACACATGGCACCAAATCACTCTCATTGGCATCTTACTTGAGAATTGGTTGTAGTGAGTTATGATGGCTTGACAAGTGGTAGCGTCATCATTGGATTATGTGACTTTCATTTATAGGAAAAAGATGGCTTGAATCCTCTACTCTAGTTGACGTGACATGTGATAATGAATAATTAATGTCACTTAGTTTAGTGACTTCATGAGTTGGAAAGCTGAGTATGGCCAATTGATTGGTAGTGATGCCTCTCACACCTCTCCAGATTGATAATTTCCTTGAGGATCTACCATGCATGGAAATGTGGATATGGTGTACTTCAAAATTGAGATTGCATGTGCTACATTGATGGAAATAATTATCCTTAGAGTAAGATTGATACTACACTATTCGGGGTACGAATCTGGAGACTTTACGTGAGAGGACGGGGTGACTTGCTAATTTAAGTAGTGGGATGATAACCTTGTTGTACTTTTCATAGTCACCTTGAGTGTCCATCGAGAATGGATACTCCTATCTGCCTCACAAGCTCATGTCGCCAGATGGATTTTGTAGGTGTCATAACAAATCAAAGGCTAGAAGTAATAATGAAACATTCCAATGACAAGACTTTGAAAGCGGTAAAGATGATCCTTAGTTATGATTTCTTGCTGGATGATGGGAGGTATAGGGTAAACACTGATATCACATCATGTTTCATGGCCTCCCTTTTGGACTTAGGAAAGTTGAAGGAGATGGTGTGGGAGCTAGCTTTGGAATTGTTTAAGAAGCACAACCTTGTTGGACTAGAGGAAATTTTGGGTGCGAAAAGGTATGGGGTCAAAGTCTCGAGGTTGAGGGATGTTTAAAGAGTGCTCAAGGAGGGCGATGTGGTGGAATGGTTCCCATTCCTTGGAAATTTCTGCATGGAAACATTGATACATAGCAAAGAGCTTTGACGTGTATGGGTTGTTAGTTCCTGAAGAAAATAAACAATTTAGAGTCCACATATGACAAATGGATAGTGTAGTTTTATGCCACCCCTGGTGTGGCATAATTAGATATGGCCTAGAATATGTAATGTTTTGTTAAATATGTAAGCATATACATTGGTCCGCTAATGGCCATAGCTACTATGTATATCTACCCTTAAGGCATCAAACTGTAAAACCTTTTTTTGTTAATACTTAATGCAACCCTGACTGCTCTTACACATAATTTTTTTTTATCTTCTTCCTCAACCTTAATATCTACTAAAGATAGCTTACTCAAAATCAAGTATTAAATCATTTAAAAATTCTACAACAAAATCATCATCCTTCATTTACAATGTATAAACCTCTTTTAAGATATAATTTACTACTTAGTGGTTTGGTAAATATCATATATCTTCTTCCATTGTGCAAACTTAGTGGTATCCTCTATGACACTCGAGATGGTGGAATATACAAGGCAATCCAATGGTTCAGCATGCCTTCTTTTCAACCTTTTCCTATCTTTATTATACATCCCATTGACCTTTCCTTTGTTTGCAAAAAATATCCATTAGTCCCTCTTTTCTAAGAGATCCTCCATTTTGAACATCCCCAATTTATAGTTGATACCATTAAACATGAATCTCTAAATGAGGAATAAGCCATGGTTTGAATCACTAAAAAATCTACAAAACCACTCATCAAAACTCCCCACTATATCTAAAAAACTCACAACACTTCAAGAAAGGCATACAATTATCAATATAACCAATTCTTTGATACCAAATATTATAAAATAGTGTAAACTACTACAAATATTAGCTTCTGAAAAAGTGAAAATTTATTTTTTATAAAATCATTTGATTGACCATTCAAATAATATGCAGAAGTATAAATTAACAAATAATGAATTAGCAAACTATAATATTTGAACACACAACACTAGATGTACATGGAGAAACCATTTCAAGAAAAAACTCTAGCATCAAGGAGAGCACATGCTTATATTAGTATTTGAACCAATAACACATAATCAAAAGATTTCTCCCTTTAATCCAATAGCATCTCAACAATACTTATGTACCTATAAATACTCATAAAATCTTTTTCCAATGCATACAATATATAAATAATATTTTAAAGGAAACCATAACGCCCTAACAACATAGTATGGAAAAAAACCAACCCCCATGTAACTTATCAATGCATTCATGAGTAGAAAATATAACTTCCAAGCATCTTTCACCTTAATTTGGTAGGCATCAATCCTAAAGCTAGTACTCCAAAATTAGATCACTACCTCAAGTGGACCCCACTTGCCATAAACAAGATTCACCATTCTCTCCTCTATTCTCTAGAATTAATAAAGTGGTGTTTATGAGATTAAATAATTTTTTAATTGTCACTATCATGCTCAACTTCATTCATGAATGGCATCACAACAAATATTTGTAATTTACAAGGAGAAAAACAAAATATTAATCTTTTAATGACCCACATGAAGGTCCAAGAACCCATTCTGAGATGCTTGAAGATCCAACATTGGTACATTAGGATTACAATTAAATGTGTCACTAGACTTAACATCTAAATGTAATATGCCTAGCAAGACACCAAATGTTAAAGTAAATGACAATATATCCTATGTGAATTCTAGAACCTCTATTACAATGCATCTCTTGCTAAAATATTCATTCATTTTATGAGGCACATGATGGATTTTAAAATTATGACAAATTCAATTTTGATTTGATGGAGTTAGTTTGCACCTCTAACTAGTAAGAGTGTAGCTCTAACAAGTTACAAATTTTACTTTTTTGGTTGATGTGTTCACTCATACAACATAAGGTGAGACTCCAAATGCTATCCCTCATTGCCATGATGTTGGGGTTGACATCCTTTGAAATAAATTTGAATTTACATCAAATAACCATCTAATTTACTATTTTTTAAGAAAAAATTACACTAAATGTAGATTCCTATGATTAGTATAAATTTATTATCACTATCCTCATCTCAAAATGCAAATTCAACCACCAATTGACTAGCAAATAACTATATGTTTATAAAAAATGATTCACACACTTGGAAATGTTATTGTCACTATCTAATCTTGCATCATTGATTTTATGAAAAATGAGTAGCAATAATTCAATTTGTTAATGACTCCTAATTATTATAACAATGCACTATTATCTAATATCAATTTATCACTTTTGTTTAAAAATTGACAAGTAATTATTCAAATTGACTATGATTAATGGCTCACAATTACTATAATGGTGATCTATTTATGTAATCCAATGGCCAATAACCTCCATATTCAGTGCAATTTCAATTATCAAATCATCTCAAAATATAAATTCAATGACCAAATAATTGGTGAATACCTATATATTTACAAAATATTATTCACACACTTGATGATATTATATTCACTATCTAATCTCACTTCATTATGTTTGTGTAAAAACACCTAGCAATAAATAAACTTTTTTATGATTAATTAATCACACTTAAAAACAACCCACTTATCTAATTCCATTTCATGGCCTTTGTATAAAAATAATCCCAATATTCAATTTGTCTATGATTAATTACTCCCAATTAGTGTAATAGTTTTCTATTTATGCAATTTCACAACCAAGAACCTAAATAGCTCCAAAAAACATGATGTCATGACTTTAATTTGGAGCTATTTAAGTTCTCAACTAGATGCATTTTAACAACTCCATTATCCTACTCAATAAAATAATTTATATTTCATAATCCTTAGTTTTGCTTAGTGCCCAAATTGGCCAATAGAAAGAACTTTGTCATATTATAATTTTTAATATATAAAACATATACCATATTTGTTTTCATTTAATTTTCATTTAAGCACCAAAATGGCTTGCTTCCATCGATCATGAATTTAAAAAGAGAAATATAAATCATGAAATCATTGGTAGCTTACTTTCAAACCTTTATAATGATTATGAAGTAAATAAATACAACCAATTTATCTTAAGTTATGATATTGAGTAAGAAATATAATGTAGTATTTAACTAGGTTTTCTAATTATAATATTTACATGTTGTGTACAATGAATTTATGTCCACCCCTAATATAAGGTTAGTGAATAAGAATAACAATATGAGATATGTAGTTTTATTTATGAATAATTATAATAAACATGAACATGTTGATTTATCATAATATTCAAAATTAAAAAACACACTATATATTTATATCATTGCAATAGTGAATTTTTCATATTCATGTTATTTATCATATAGTCTTGTATTAGTTTGAGGAAATGTCTATATATATGGACAAGTGATACAATTTTATGTGAAGTTGTATTCATTTCACTTGCTTATAAAATGGTTCTATTCTGTACATAAGGGTATAAAATAAATTATCCATTTTTCTTGTGTATTTTTTGTGTCGATCACATGAGTATTTACTCTTAGAGCACAATGGTATGCATGGCATCTCGGTTAGCATGTGAAAATTTCTACAAGTTTTTGGTCCATAAAGTTGTACAATGGTATAACAACAAAATCAATGACATTGTATAAAGGAAACAACCTCAAAAGACAAAAAATGGTAATGAAATCAATTTTCTAAACCTTCAATTCACCAATACATCTATTTTCCTCATACCAAGTCTTCTTCAATGAATTGTGACCGATCCTTGAACTCTTCAATTAAATCATGGATTAGGAAATGCTAATCTCTTCTTTCATCTAGTCCCATCATGATCATTCTCCTTATTCATAAACTTATACAAATATTAATGTTAATTTGTAACATACATAAAATAATAAATGTTTAATCATAAAATTTAAAAGCAATAAATATACCTACACACATTCTTTAACCATTCCCATAGACATACCAAATGCAAAGGAGTATGTGACATCCAAAAGTAATCCCATTATCAAGAAAAGACAAAATGATAAAAAGAATTGGTGAGATAATTTTGCACTTGGACATGAGAAAGACAATCTAAAGATTTGCATGGCTTGAATTTTAATATTCACATCATTAGTCAATGATGTATTAACTTTCCAATCATTTAAAGTCTATTTTCCCTATTTATGCACCTTTTCTAGCCACCTATATATGTCCTCAACCTTGTTATAAAATGACACAACCTATGCAATGAGAACCCCAACCTCTTGCTCATTAAAAAAAAAGAATAATATTATTGATGCTAAAAAATAAAATGTTATAATCATCAGTAGAATCTACATGGTGTGAGGAAATAGGTATAAATATAAAGTAGGAAAAAATTCTCTTCAATTCCAAAACTTATCCCATATTTGTTCATTGTGAATGAGACTAGGATAGTTATGTTGGTGTGAAATGGGTACTTTATTTAGCTACTTCATTTTCTACCTAGTTATCCACTTAGGTTATTTTCACACCTTATTACTTAAGTTTACTTAGGGTCCACATGGGATATTTATCACTTTATGTCTTATATCATAAGATTAAGACACTTGTCACTGTTGGAAAATTGCAGTCAATTAAAGCAATTTCCTCATAACCCATAAGAGGAAATTCATACATCTAAGTATTCATAATCCACATGCAAGAGAATAGACAACATACCCATGAAAATATGACACAAGATAAACCCTAGGAAAACCCTCAAGAGGGAAAAACCCAGCCTCCAAAAGCATCCATCTCTGATGTATTATTCAACAATAAATATTACAATACATCTTCTGAGTCTCCATGAACACCATTGAAACAACAAGCCATCTCCAAACAATCCATGTGAACAAGCATGCAACCACACATCCCATGACATGCTTTAAACCCTCACAAATGCTAACCAGAGCTAACCTGCAAAATTGCATCTCTCAATAACTACATTTGTGGTTGCTTTTATAGAAGCAAGATCCCACAAAACCACTAATTGGTATTACACAAAACCATGAGATTACAAAACCATGTCCCCTTATTTAATATTGGGTACTTTATTTATTTATTTTCCCCAATATTAAATAATTTTATTTTTACAACTTGACTTATGTCCCAATATTACATGCAACATAAAGTGGCCCCAAGAATAATTACATTAAATATATTATGCAAGGTGTACAACACACCTTTTTCCTAACATTATCCCACTTGTTGTATACATTGCATAAGGGGAACAAGTAACCTCAAAACATGAATCAAATGAATAATCCATATAGCCACATATACCATCATGGAATCAAAGTGCTCCATGTGCTCCATCAAGATACCTGCAACAAGAATCAAAGTGACTACCATCCTACATGAATTCTTGCATCCACCATAATGCCAATGCACAAAGATAAAAAAATCCATCCAAAGAGAAGCCACACAATTTTTCACAATGAAGCATAAGTCCTACTTAACTGATATCCCAAACACAAACACTCAATCCAAAGGTATCAATATGCACCAATAGCTATCAAGATACACAAACCCAAAACTGAAATAACACCCACAAGAAGTGCCAATGCATCCAACTATCCATACCTCCAAGGTATACAAAATATAGTAAACTCATTCCATAAACATATACACCCATAAATTGTAATCACAAACTCCAAGTGCAAACCTGTCAAAGAATGACATACACATCCAAGAGCTCCCACTACATGGGTAATGCAAATTTTAAAAAGATCAAGGCATACCAAGTCTGACAATAGCATCATATAAAAAGTGTAAACAACATCATGTAGAACCAAGGAATCATCCATAATGATATGCAAACCTGTCAATCAATAACCTATAAGAACAACTCTCACCACGAGTCTCCATAGATATCCCAAGTTTTCCACACCCAACAAAGGAAAAAGATAAAGGAACCTCCATGTCATCACCCAAGGACATAAGTGAAGAAACATGACCACAAGCTAGTGATCACAATAGCTCCAACCAAACCTCAAACCAATGTAATGTGAAACCGAACATCCAAGAAGATAACCAAGACCAAAGAGAGAAACTTTGCACATCATATACCTGTAGAAAAATCTCCTACATACACCTCTAAATACCAATTGTGTCAAGTATGATCTCCTCCACAACACCCCGAAAGAAAAGTCATGACAACACCCAATCGTTCAATCACCAAGATCAAACATAACATATGTATCATGTAATCAACATGGATGTAAGCCTCTCATAACCAAAGAAGATCAAACTAAATCCATTCCCAATGAAGGAAATAAGCCCAATACATCTCCTAAACTCAACATCAATGAATGTAATCACAATGCATAAGGATATAAGCATGCCAACACTCCTCGTATGAATCCTCCAAAACCATATATCCATAGCTCAAGATCCAAATGCATGAGAAGATAAAGCATAAAACCTAAAGCACCTAAAAGTAACAATGAGCAATACCTCTTACCTCTCAAGTGAAACTATCGAGTAGACCAAGAGTGGGGAATGAGAATGCTCCTCCAAGACATCCAAGTCATCATGACTCATCCAAGAAAACTCTCCTAATAGGTCCATGTTGAACTCACGTCCAACCAAGGTGTAGGCTCCTCGAACTTCCTGTTGAAATCTCATCAAGAGTAACCATCTCAACACATGTCTCTAACCATAAGAGAACTCAAGACTCACCTATGTCTCCAAGTATCCATGAGTACATGTAACCAACCAATCCATTCCAAAATCCAAATGCAACATAGCACCATCATGAAGTAATCAAGCAAATGATCAATGCAACCAATACAAAAAGAACCTCACAAGATCAATGTCAAAACTCTATTCATGAATCGAGAACATAAACATGATAACATGATCTAATCATCTCCTTCTAGGAGATCACATACAACAATGCATACATCCCGCTCTCAAGAGAACAAGTACCATGCCAAAACTCTAACATGTGATCAAGAATAAACCATGACATAATACAATAACACCCTAAACCAAGAATCAACATATGTAATTAATATGAATAAAACCATCCCTTGTCAATAAAACCAAAGATGCCAATGGACCATCACTACATAAAAGTAGAAACCAAGAGTCCATCCATGACACCAATAATCACTGTAGAAGACCATCCACAATCAAATGGTGAATCCACATCACTACCAACAACTCCCACTAAACTGTGATACTGAGTCTCACATGGCATCATGACAACCATCCTCTCCATGAAGATCATCCAGGTCTACACACACAACTAAACTGTCAGTAATATAACAAGTATAACCAAAATCTCCAAGCCAAGAAGATACCTACAACCGCCAAGCCATCATAAACATATCCAACACTGCCAATCCATTACAATAAAAAAAATCCCATTGAAAAATGTAATCAAGCTATCCATGACATCATGATAAACCACATGCTACAAGTCCCAAAAAAACAATTGTCCAGGTACTATAAGAAACATCCATCCTCTCATCTCTAAGCACATACCAATATACAAATGACCAAGAACAAGGCCAACTATCAAAGTCTGCAACAACAATGAATCAAACCTAGTGAATAGAGATAATCCACAACCAAGTTATCCTACTGCAAGTAAACAGGTAGCTAATCCACAACCTGCATGACTTGTAGATCCAATCACTAAAACATGCAAACTCATCATCACATCAGTAAACTACAAACTGAGATATCTAAGAGAATAACCATATAGATCAAATGAATCAAACACCAAATCAACCTCTGATCTAATTTGCCAAACATGTTCATATTCAAGTACCATAGTTAAGGAACCAAACACACCACTAGATGTACCAACAACTAAACCCAACTATGTCCACATATCTGCATAATCATAGTCAACTACATAGATCTCATATCATGACTATAAAACCTGCAAACCAAGTGACTAAACCAAGCCACCAAAACTGAATATGCATCAACACTAAAATATCAATGGGCAAGGACAACCCATGTCCAAGTCATAAATGCAACATGTAAGTATAGACCGCCTACAATATTGCACAACTTGTAGATACAACAGTGCAACATACAAATCTAAACATATACTGATAACCATGTCAAATGAGAGAATAATCTAAGATGTACATTTGAGCATACAATGAATCCAACATCAAATCTCCAAGATCCAATCATCTGTAAACTCATAGTATCACCATAGTCAAATTAACCCATAAACAACTTAGATAAGGAAATCAACAAATAAACCATTCCAAAATAATTCCAAATCTGATCCATTGTGTAGTACTCTAAACAATCTTTTCATCGACTATTTGAAGTCCAAAATTTGACTTCGTATGCATTTGATATCACCTCTCAAAACTCAAAAATGAATACCTAACTTCCAACTAACAAAACACTATCAAAACTATAAAATATCATAAAATAACTATCACCATAGCGTAGAGCACTAAGTTGGATTTCCAATGAGTCCAAGAAGTCGAAAACGGACAACTTGGGCGAAAGTTATGCCCCTCTGAAGTAAAACAACAGTTTAAACTCAAGGCAAAAAACAATTTAGCCACCCCTGGTGGCTGGGCGGTGGCCCCACTCGGGCGATGCCACCCACTTGGTGGTGGACCCAAAAAAAATATTCCATTCTGATTAAATTTCATTCACCAAAAAATTCCATTGGGCCCTTTAAAAAACTTGTGGTGGATTTTTTTTATTTTTTATGGCAGATTGATTTTAATAAATAAAATTCTATTTTAAAAAAAAAAATTTATCCCCAAATGGGGGTGGCGGTACTTGGGTTTTCTGGTACTGGCGGTACTACCAATGGCAGTACCCTAGAGGTACCATTGTCAACGGGTACCATAGGGTACTGTGCTGGCAGCACCAGTACTAGGTGGTACAGGGTGGGGGGTAGGGGGACCCCCAAAAGATTTAAAAAAAACTTTTCAATACAAGCTTTTTCATCGGCCCTCCCTTCTGATTTTAATAATTTATTTATTTATTTATTTTGCAGGAAGAAAATTTTAATGGCAACGGGAAAAAATAATGTTTTTTTTTTAATATTATTTTGACATTTGTACGAACAGGTGTATGGGCAAATGTTTTTTGCAATTTTTCACAGTAACTAAAATAGGTCAAATTATATATCAATTTTCATCTCTCTACCAACTCGAATCCAACCGTGACACCTGTTTTGGACCAAGAGATCATTTGTAAATTTTCTCCCATAAAACACCCACTTGAATGCAAAACCAAAAACCCATTTCACCCAAAAAGATTCACACCCCAAATCCACAAACAACCCATCAAAATAACAAACCCAAAAATTGCAATAAACAACCTACAAAGCCCTCATATCTAGCATGTCTTTGATTTTCACATGCAATGCATAGATTCAAATTTAAATAATATTTTTCTCAACCAAGGGTTATACAACCACAACCAAAGCTTTGATACCACTTGTTGGAAACTTGCATCCAATTAAAGACAATTTCCTCATAACCCATAAGAGAAATCTATACATCTAAGTATTCAAAATCCACATGCAAGAGAACAGACAGTATACCCATGAAAATATGACACGGGATATACAATGGGAAAACCCTCAAGAGGTAAAAAATCCAGCCTCCAAAAACATCCATCTCTGATGTATTATTCAACAATAAATATTACAATACATCTTTTGAGTCTCCATGAACACCATTGAAACAACAAGCCCTCTCCAAGCAATCCATGTGAACAAGCATGCAACCACACATCCCATGCCATGCTTCAAACCCTCACAAATGCTAACCAGAGCTAACCTGCAAAATTGCATCTCTCAATAACTACCTTTGTGGCTGCTTTTATAGAAGCAAGCTCCCACAAAACCATGTGACTAAAACCATGAGATTACAAAACCATGTCCCCTTATTTAATATTGGGTACTTTATTTATTTATTTTCTCCAATACATTATTTAACTTGGAGAAAATAAATAAATAAAGTACCCAATATTAAATAATTTCAACTTGGCTACTTGAGAAGTCTTTTCATTTGCAACAGCTATGAGCAGTGAACCCTGCTCTATTATTTCATCAATGAAATCATAAAAAAATTTACCTGTGGAAACAAACTTCTCCACCTTTTGTACTACTAGTTCCTCAAAGTTCACCATGGCCATTGGTTGTACATTCTCTAAGGGGCCTGCAATCTACCTCAAAACTAATGCGTACTTCTTTGCTTTATCCTTACACATATTTTTGGCCTACTCCATTTTATCGAGTCTACCTGATAATGCATTCAAGACTACTTGTGCATCTTCTTTTGTACTTGCATTTTTCACCTTACCAAGCTTAACTCTTATTAAAGTATAGTCTTCCATGTTCACATCACCTTATTCCTGTGGGGGTAAACCAATGTCTACATACTTGTGACTTGATTTGTCTATATGAAGTTTTGAATGAATTTTAGCCTTTTTCTTCCCCTTGAATTTTGGAGGAACTATATCCTCAAGGTCAAGCTCATCTGGGGAAATCATTTATTTCTTGTGCTTCGACACTTGTGAGATTAGCCAAGGGGGGAGGAATGAGGTATTTTCTTCTTGACACTATCAAATCCTGTGTAGTAGGTGTTTCTGTAGAAATGGATGCTATTGTAAAAATTAGGGTAGTATCAATCATGATAGCCCCAGTAGACTACAAACCAAGTGGATCTTGCAAAGACTCATTCATGAATCTATTGAACTCTCCCTGAGAAGAGATGTCATATGACGAAGAAGACAAGCTTGGGATGGATGACGGAGAACCTAAAGAAACATCAACAGTTTGCAAGGTAGAACCTATAGGAGGGGTAGAAAGAACTGATAATGTTGATGGAGGGATGAAAACCTTCACTATATGTAAAGTTGATGTAGGCGAAGGTGAGGTAGGAAGAGGAGGTGGAGGAGTAGTTGGATTGGGATGAGTGCAAGGAACATTGGAAGTGATGGGTGATGATGTTTGGGGAAAATTGCCAACCATGTTCTCATGAGGAGACAGTTGTTGTTCATCATCGTGCCTTTGTTCCTCCTCTTTATCTTCTTCTTCTTCTCCTTCTTCAACAAACTTCATCTACAAAATCTTCATCTCTAGAGGACTCTTTTGCTTCTTCGGTTTCAGTCTCTTCCTCTTCATCAAATGATTTCTCTTCAGATGCAAGCTCTTTTCCCTTTGTAGATGGTTGTTCTAATTTGGTATCTTCCTCTTCTTCAACTATTTGTGTAGTACTTTTAACAACTGTAAATTTGATCTTAGGACCTCTTTGAGAAGAAGAGGGAGCAACCACATGCTTCTGTTTAGTGCGGAGCTCTTACCGTTGGCTAGTTTCTCCTTTTGGTGTTTCTCCTTTTGACTATGTCCTGAAGGATTTCATTTTGAAGCCATGCCTTTGTAACCATTTTGTTGTGTTATGCAAAATAGGAGCGAGTCTTCCTCTAATAGAAACACTTTCCTTTTTAGACCATTGAACAGGAGGTAAAGGCCCACGAGCAATTTATTTCTCTTCATAAGAAGAATCAATGATGTCACCAAGATCTTTGAAGTCCTTACGAATATTAGCTATACCAAGATCTCTGATTTGCTCTACTGTCAGTCTACAAAAATCCATATGCCAGATGTCTTCTTCATCCCTGCGGTCCACCCATATATCTTAAAAGTGGTAGACATGTTGATGAGATTTTTTAAGTTTCTTATTCACATTTCTATAGTCAAAGTAAAATCTGTACTTATATGTTCTTATTGTCATAATTTGCATTTCTGCAGCTACTAACTTTGCCTTTTGAACACTATGAATAGTGTACCTCCCAATAGTGAGTGGGAACTTGAAACCTGGCTTGTGAATTTTCATGCGTTCTTTGTGAACTAAGATCAATTTTCTGCACAACTCGATTAGCATCCACTTGTCTGAAGGATATCTGGGAAGCATGTATGGACACCCAATATAGAAATCTACTCTCAAATATGTGAAGGTAGGAAATTGTAGGAAAACACATCCAAACTTACTTACAACCCTGTAAGCTTCATCAGATACTCTTTTCTTTTCAAGGGTTGGATCAAAAGCGAATAGTAGAGGTACAAAGAAAGCATCTATGAATCTCCTGAAATGTTTAAAACTATTCCTCAAGTTTAGCTGAGAATAAAATTTGTACATAGGCACAACATTTCTATTACCTTCTGTTGACAACCCTGGATACTGCCTCATGATTATAGCAACATATACCAAGTAAGAAGTCATATAGAATTTCAAGTTAGTTGGCACATTGATCAACTATTCGTGAATCTCATCACTTATCTGAGTGCCCCAATCTATGTGTACTTTCCTCCTTCTAATGATGCGGATATACTAGTACATCCAATCTTGAAAATGGAATGATATGGGCGAGCCTTTCACTCTACTCAGAAGAGTAATCATATCTCGCACATTCTCCTTGAAATAACTTCGAGGAAGTCCTTTGGGCCATCTAGAGGTTGTGGTCCGTGGAATTTTTAACCATTGAGTGTTAATCAATGTTTTAGCCTTATTTGGATCCTTGTCATAGACCTTTTTGCTTGCTGAATTAAGATTTCAATATATTTTTCCATATGTGGAACCTTGAAAACAATATCAAAAAAATTCGGATCCAACCTCATCATGACTTGTCCAGTAGAGTCTCTTACACTTTTGTCATCTCTGATGTAATGTGATGCAAATTGGAGAACAAACTCTATGTTATGAGCATCAGTTGGGAATGTAGATACCAAGTGCAAGTTGCTATGAACAATAGATCTCAAACTTTCCTCTAGTGGCTTCTTCTCAGTCCTTTTTACAAAAACTTCTATATCTTGATGACCGATTTACATATCTTTGATTTCATCCACTTTTGAGAGTACAACAGTAGGTGGGAAAACACCTTGGTATTTGTACTTCATCTTGCCTTCCTTTTTAGAGGGTGATAGAATCTTTTTTGATGTCATCTGAGAGTTCCAAAGATCAAGGAATGTCACCTTCAAAGATCACCTGGTAAGAACTCGAAAGGATTTGCAAGAACAATTGATTAGGAGGTGTTAGGAAAAAATGCAGTGTTGGAAAGCGTGAAGCAAGTAGACAATTCAGAGGAAGTGCAAACAAGCTATTTCACATGGAAAATGAAGTATTGGTGAAGAAATGAGGTTCAAAGCACAAACAAAGTCATTTATGAGTGTTATAGTAGAAAACTGTTTTTTGTGTAGGAGCGCTAAAAATCAACGCTCCTACATCTTGAGATGGTAGTTTGCATGTAGTAGCGCTGAAAAACAATGCTCCTACATGTTCCACATTTGGGATAGAAAAAGTGTTAAAGCACTAAAAATCAGCGCTGGTGCATATGTGGGAGGGACATAGTTCATGCTTGAGCGCTAAAAATTAGTGCTTGAGCATGTCACTTTTTGTTTTGGAGTCAAATGTACAAGTGGAATTTTTCACCGCTTTAACATTTTAAGAGGAGAGACACTCCATGTAGGAGTAGTGATTTTCACCGCTCCTACATTTAGGAGTTGGAGAAAAACCTAAGTGTACAAGCGGGAATTTTCACCGCTTCAACAAATGGGGATAGATTAACTCATGCTCAGGTGGCAAAAAACCACACTCGAACAAATCCTAGACTTGGTTAAAAAACTGTGGTCGATGGAAAAGTAATCAAAATCACCAACCGTGAGGATAAGTGATTGAGTGATGAAAAATGACATCAAAGCATCAAGAAAATGATGCGCAAAATAGAGAATGACCAAGGCATGTTCAAACAGAGAAAAGGAGATAAAAAACAAAAAGATTTGAAACCCTAAACAAAGAAAACACATAGAACAAGGTTTATTAAAAATAACCAGAGCCTTGAAAGTAAAGAGAAGGAAAAACCACAATGAAGAAGGAAGACAAACAACATACAGGTGGGAAAAACGTAAAAAATCCTAGCTTGAATGCTTGAAAAATCTTCAGACGTCGATCCACTGGAGGTCGAGAAATGATTAGCACGAGGAGAAAGAGGGAAAGGCGGATTGGAATGAGGAGAGATTAACTTAAAATCACTTTAACAAGTCACTAAAAAGGTCATTAATGAATTGGAGTCGCATTAATGAAGGCGTACATTATGGAGGAAAATATGCACTAGCAATGAAAATCACCGTTTGTGCATGTAAAAGACTTATAAAAAGGAGAAATGCACTAGCGGTGAAAATCACTGCTTGTGCATCTAAAGACTGAGTGTAAAGTGTAGGAGCGGTGAAAATCACCGCTCCAATACTTGGAGTTAAAGTTCACTAACATAAGACTCATGTAAGAGCGCTGAAAATTAGTGCTCTGACATGAGTGAAAAATTGACTAACTCCCAAGGATTGGGAATTAACGCAAATAATCATTTCAAAGCTCTTTGAAAGACGAACGAAGGGGAACATTCAAACGAATTGTTTGAGGTTTGGACTACGTATCGAGGTCAATCAAAATTTGTCTTGTTTGGCGTGCTTGAAGTACATGAAAATACGAAACAAACAAGTTTCATAGGGAGTTATCCCATGAATAGAGCGCTGCTAGATTCAAGGATAACATACCAGAAGAAAAATGAGTTGTGGGTTAGCAATATTTTATAAAATTTGGGAGTGCAGAGCTATTTTTTCAAGCATTGAGTATGCTCTTCTCTTGCATACTTGGATGATCTGGAAAATCAGAAAAGTGTGGAGAAAATATAATTTTCTAGGAGGGTTCATACATTGACTTATCAGTTGTTAGTTTTCTAAAGCTTTTTGGAGAAATTTTGAGCTCACCATTGAGTCTAGAGCAATTGAGAAAGTCAGATCTTCCCTTTATTTTGTTTGAATCGAACACCGGAAACTAAATCTGTAGAAATTTAAAGTGGAAGGTTCATTGTAAAATCCAATAAGAAACTGTCATGCCATTTCAGAACATTTTGGGTCAAATTCGACCCTACCATTGTGTTCAGAAAACCCAAAAAACTAAAATTGACTATTAATTTGTCAATGTTAATTGAGTTTGTAAAAAAAACATTTTTTTTTTAGTTGGGAGCCATAAAGCTCTTATTAACATATTGATAAATTGCATTTCACTATTAAAATACAATGTATTTTTAAAAAATAAATTATTTTTAGACTATGATACACCCATATTTATAGATACACGAGTACCCACATAAGATCTCGTGCCCCATAAACATGGGGTTTTATGGGGTCCCATAAAGCTTTAAACAAAAAGTTTTCATTTATTAAATGTTCTAAATCCCCTACCGTGGGTTGTGTGGGGTGTGGGGTGTGGGGGAGGCTACGGTCCCCCACTCATAAATGTCTTTTATATTTTTAAAAGGTTTTTTAATTAAAGTTTTATAAAGTTTTTTTATTAAAGTTTTTTAAAGTTTTTATTAATTTTTAATAAATTTTTTAGATAAAGTTTATTTTTAATAATTTTTTTTTTGTTAAAGTATTTTAATAATTTTAATAAATTTTGTTAATTAATATTTAAGGTTTTAAAAATAAAAAATAAAATAATTTTCTTTATTAATTTTTTAATAAAGTTTTTTATAATGTTTTTAATTTAAGTTTTTTTAATTTTTTTTTTTTAATAAGTAAAATTGGAAAACTTTTTTCTTGATTGATTGTCAAGCTCTGTAGTGTATCATTCGTGGCGTTCATCCAGTAGTCAACAAGAGCCAGCTATTCTTGACATTATAACGATATCCCAATTGGAAGGCACATTTAACAGTCACATATGGTTGTCAACTTCAGAGTTGATTTTTGCTCGGCTTCTTCATTAGAGTTTCCAAATTTGCATTATTGATGTTGTCCAAATAACTCTTGTATGTAAAAGATGTTGTAAATGCACTAAAATAAAGTGTCAAAATCTTGTCACTTCAATGTAATATGTCAAATCTTTCATATTGCAAGCTTCTTAGGATTGATCTATGTGTCAAGTGTCAGTTCCTATATACACAAGGAATGCAATGACTAGTATCAAGTGTTCGAAATCAATGATACTCATACAGATTTTGTATCAAATTTGTAATTTTGAGCATTCGAGAGTATCTAGTTGATACTCGTATAGTGGTCCATTTCATTATGATCTTGTTCTTGTTATAGTGTGGGATTCATTAATAGTTCTTCATCGATAATTACAACTTCATCTATTTTTTGGAGTTTAGACATCAACAGTTAGGAGTTTTGTTCCCAATGGGCTTTCTCCTTTCCTATTTTTGTAAATGGGTACATTTACATCCTCTTGCTCCATATTCACATTTGTATGCTTTCACAGTGACAGATTCTGCAGATACTCATGAGTTGACAGTTTCAACTCGGTCTCCATTCATGTTGACATATTTTGCAGTGATATCCTATTCCTTATGTCAGTTCTTGTCATCATTTGGCATCTTTTGGAGTAGCATTTGGAGGACTTATCATCATCTTTGGTCATTGCTCTACATTAGTCTTCACATTGATCTACATCGTCCCCTTCTTCAGTTTAGATTGGGACCCTTGACATTGTGACATTTGAGCCAATTCCAAAGACTTATTCCTTTCAGGAATGGGAATATATCCTGCATGTATCATTTTATTCCTAAGGGGAGGAATGTTGTTCAATGATCTTGGACCATCTTCGGAGTTTTATCCACCACTAGCACAAGATATTGTATATTCAAGGGTGGTTCACTTGACCTTCTTTATTCATTCTCTCTTATGGGAGGACTTTTTCCTCACATGGGGTTTTGTCCTTCACATTCTATTGAGATCGTTTTCATTGTTTCATCTCTCTTTTAGAGAGGACTTTTGTCCCACTGGGTTTTATCCTTTCCTTCATTTGTGAGAGATTTATATGTACATGGGTACCTCATCGGACCTAGTAGCCGTGACCCATATTTGTATCTTTACATTGTATACTTCTCCCTAAGTTACACTTAATGGGGGTGCTGGTGTGAAGGGTTACTTTATCTAGCTAGTTCATTTCCTAGCTAGTTATCCACTCAGGTTCTTTTCACATCTTATTACTTAAGTTTACTTAGGGTCCACATGAGATATTTATCACTTTATGTCTCATATCATAAGATTAAGACACTTGTCACAATCTTATGATATTATCCACTTTATGTCTCATACATAAGATTAAGACACTTGTCATAATCTTATGATATCTTATCCCTCACCTTGGCTTATATAACCAAGGGGTTCCCTTTGTAATCTTACACCATTCATTCCAATTCTCAAGCTCATAGAAGCTTTGCATTCTCTTGAGAGGAATATAGTTTATTCTTTCTCATATCTTATTTATGTATTTGCTTTTCTTCAGTCATTTGTATCTTGGGTAGGCTATTTAACAAATCTTACAAGTTACAATGGATATAGGAGTACAAACCAAGGCAATATATCTAACCTTTTCTCACGACCCAAATTTACAATTATAGACCCAATAATCATGACAATAGACAACCCAATTAATTGCTTCATTCTTAGGAACCAATTTTTTTTAAGGAAAACTCAATCAATATGCAAGCCTCCATCAATCATCTCTTAATAGAAAAAATCCACTTATTTTATAAGTTTGCATATCTAGACGTGGAATTTAGATTTGAAGTTAGGTATCCTATAAATGGATCCTATCACATCATACTAGATCTTGCAAGTATGACTAATGAGAGTCTAGTTACTCTCAAATTGATAGCCAACAATACCATGATGCAACAAATTATTGGAAATTGCATAGAAAATACATCAAATGCTACTACTACCAAGCAAAATGCTAACATAGTAAAAAAAGTATAGAATAACTTAAGGCAAATAGAATAAAATTTAGAAGAGGCAAATGATGATATGACAAAATTAAAAAAGCAAACAGTGGTTAAGAGTGAAAATTTTAGTTATGTGCAAGCAAAACTCAATCTAGTACATTTGATTAGCACATTCCATTTGAAGCTCCCATAAAATGAGGACTACATTGTTGGATAAGTACTTGAATTTTTAACATGATATGCTACCACAAACTCTCATTCTAGAATTATTAAGTACAAGATTTTACATAGACATGATCAACATACTATTGATATATTTACCTACACCATTTGAGATAGTTGTCATAAGAGAAGATACAAAAATGAAATTACTATTTTTTCAACCTTCCAAACCAATCTAATGAACCAAATACTAGACCCATTTATACAATAATAGGATAATGTATCCCCTGTCTTGGATTATATAGAGGATATTAAAAAATTGCACATCCTTTGTGAGGACATTTAGAAAGACAATGCAAGTATGTAGTGAAAGGGAAAGATGAGCCCAATATGCACCTTATATTATCCTATGTTTCTTTTGAATCAAATGTTCAACAACTTGATACAAGAACACACTACTATGCCTTTATAGTGGAAATTGATATAGTTGATTTCCCATCACATTAACCCTTAGAGGAAAGAAATTGTAGCTTATAGATCTAAGTAAAATTTGATAACATAACGACATGTAGATAACCACTTTAAGAATATGAAAGAAGAAGAAAGATAGACAAAAGAGAAGACACACCGATATACATTGGGAGAACCTTTTTGAGTAAAAAACCCACACTCCAAAGCATCAAACCAATGTATTAATCTACAAAAATAAACATGTTAAAATACACTTGCAAGCTCAAAGCTATAACATGAAGATTTATATCTTGCTTCTCTCAAGGAAATTCGATAGAATAACCTTGCAATGAATAATTCTCCTCTCTACACTCCTCAAGCAAACACCCATATTTATAGAATTGCAAGATGGATGCCTAGAAATTTCACATGTGATCATCCTCTTCACTACATTCATGTAAACATGAAGATGAACATGCAAGGTGCCTATGTTTGCCTTCTCATGCAAAATAAATCCAATCTCAATATTCAAGGAGTTTCAATGCATGAAAATGGTCCCACTTGACATGCAACATGCCTCCTTCATGCAAATGACTCCACTTGCCATTGTCACTTCTATTTACAACTCTTACCTTATCATAATTCCATCATAATCAATCAAAGTCACAAATTATGACACATTCCATAAATTATGCTACATAATGGAGTCCACAAAGTGAGATGCCTATTTCCACCAATTTAAGATGCATGTCATCCTCATCACTTGCCATGTAATTTGCCACCTCACTGAATTCCCCCAAAGTGTCATCATTGGATGAACATAAAATTAAAAACATAGGTATAAATAATTAATTAAATAAAACAATGTTAGGAACTTGAAAAGTTGAGACACATTAATTAATAACATTCTCCCACTTTTCAAACACCTTTCAAGCTAATAGAAAGACATGATTTCAATTTCTAGGATCCAAACAATGAGAAAACATCATCATATCCATCCATGAAACCACATAAAATCTCGAACATGATACCTACAATAACATCTAAGATGTCCACCATATCAAGCAAGAACTCCTCTCATCCTCTAACATGACACTTACAAAAGAAAAGGAACATGCCAAGGTGAATATGCACCAATCCAAAGAAAACAAGCATTGAATCCAAGTGATAACAACGAATGCAAGATATTGTCACAACTCCACAATGCCCACAAGCTTTACTAAAGCACCAATGTATCCAACTTCAAACCCATTACCAAAACATAACTAAAGTCAAAAACTTCCTCCAAAACAAGATTGAACATGAATGTTCCAAAATAGTTAGAACAACAACCACAACTAGTTATTTATATCCAACTAAAAAAACCACATGACTAGAATAGAAACCATAATAAATGCTAATCCATCCAATCATCCGTACTCAAAGGTACACAATTTTTTTTAGTAGAACTTACACCCAATACACCCAACCCATAAATTGCAATCACAAGCTCCATGTATAAAACATGTCAATGAAGAACATACACATCATGGAACTCCCACTACATGGGTAATGCCAAATATAAAAGAACATGGAATACCAAGTATACCAATCAACACTTATACCAAAGGTGTGATTAATAATCAAACCACATAGTGACAAAGAACAATAACAATGATCCACACATGTAACACAAACTATTGCATAATCTCTCACAATATGTTACCATAACTCTCCCAAGTCCACCATCCTGAACCATGTGAACATGAACCTCCAAGAATTAGCCATAGGAAAAATATAGAACAAATGTAAAACATATCCCATAATCATGTCCTCTTGCCAACACCACAAAGTGCTAAGTTGTGTCAAGTAAGATCTCCTCCACAACCCCGAATGAAAAGCCTACAACAACCAAACATTCAATCTCATTGGATCAAACAAAACATATGTATCTCATATCACCAACATGGATGTAAGATTCTATAAAATAAGGAAGATGGAACTAAAATCCATTCCAAAAACTAGGAATACACCCAATAACATATCCTAAAATCGTTATCAATGAATGGAATCATAAACAACCTCATATCTAATAGGAAATAAAAATACCATACAATCCTCAAATGAACCCTCTAAAACTAGAAAGTGTAGCTCAAGATCCATCTCCATGAGAAGACAACATAAAATATAATGCATCTGAAAAGAAATGGGTTATAACTTTCAAATGATTGTCTACCAAGTAGACCAAGAGTGGGGAATGATATTTCTCCTCCATGATATATTGAGTCTCATATAATTTCTCCAAGAACAACCTCCTCTCGGGTGATTACTCAATATTCCCATTGAAACCTCTAAAGAGTGACCATCTCAATAATTTCCTTACCTAAGTCTCCAAGTATCCATGAGCATCTACAGTTGATCAATCCATGCTAAACTCTAAGTGCATAATTTCACTCTCATGAAGCTCTCAAGCACATGACCAATGTAATCAATACCAACATAACTATCCAAATCACTGCCAAAGCTCCAACTACACATTTGTAGAATCAAGAACATATCATGACATCATGATCTAATAGTGTCATGCCAATACCCTAATGTATGATCAAGAATCCATCATGATATAGTACCAAAATATTGATAAGACAAAAAACACCCGACAACTCAACCAAAGACTCCAAGAGTCTTCCATGAATAACCAAGATGTGAAAATCTCCAATCACATGAAGATAACCATCTCCTATAAATCAAATTGAAAGTGTAAAATTTTATCATAGCAACATGATCCAAGAGATTCTCTATGACTATAACAACCACTACAAAAGATCATCCATAACAAAGTTAGAAATCCACATCATTGCCAAAGATTCCACTTAACTGTGATACTAAGATGTTTAGGCATCATGATAACCACCTCCTAAATGAAGATCACTCATGGTCCAAATACACTCAACTGCAATACAATAACTCTAGAGAATAAGTAAAACCAAGATCTCCAAAACAAGAAGATAAAATCACTACTAGAACATGACTATCAAAATCCCCCACTAAATAGTGTAATCAAGCTATACATGACTTCATAATAACCATATTTTGAATGAAGATCATTCATGGATCTGACATAATAAAAAATCTTCACCTACGATATCAACAAAACAAAATAAAGTAGAACCAAGATCTCCAAAATAAGAAAATACACATGTTACAAGTCTCGTAACTGACTATCAAGGCACTCTAATAATCCATCCTCTCATCCTAATGAAAAATACCAATGCACAAATTACCATAGACAATGCCAACTAGCAAATTCTACATCAACACTAAATCAATCTTGTGGATATAGATAGTCCACATCGCAGTCATCCCATTCTAGCCAATGGATAGCTAATCCACAAACTGCATAACTTGAAGATACCAAACAATAAAACATGCAAAATCATTATCACATTAGTAACTCGAGATTATAAAGAAGATAGCATGCAGATTCCAGGACTCAAACACAAATCACCAACATACCTAATTTGCCAACAAATCTATATCTCAATAACCATAGTCATGGAACCCATCAAGAAAAAACTAAAGAAATTTTGAGTGACTAATCACATACCAACATCTCCACACTAAAAAAGCTACAAACCTCCTCACATCGTGCATAAAGCATACATGCAAAACTACAACTATCGTCCATCCAAGAATACCCCAAGGGAAGCATAATCTGAAAAATAGTTTATTTGTAGATCTACAAAGCCACAAGTTTTGATTAAACATATAAAACTTGCAAAATCATTGTCATTGACACAAATGCAAATCTATATCCACTTATTATCTGAAAGAGCAACAAGTCTGAGAAACAATAGAATAATCAAACCAAAACAATGGAATAACATAGATAAGCATAACCATAAATTTTTAATGAAAAATCTACAAGCCCCTTAGATCCAACTAACATGAAACAGAGACAAGCAATTAAAACCATCCAAAAGGAAGAAAAGGTCCAAAAACTCCAAGCCCACTTATAGGCTAACTCCACAAACACCATCATGTACAAGGATATGAAGGAGATAGGCTATTCCAAAAGTTTTCAGATCATCTAATGATCAACTCCATAGCCTACAAGCATTCAAGGCTAAAGAAAAAGTGCCTTCCAATGCTAAGGAATAAATCCTAACACCCAACATAAGCACATCAAACCATAGTCATGACAACCCAATTTTCTCCATATGATTAGGGAGCTAAGAGCATAAACCCATCATGAATACTCTATTTCACATGAGGGTGAAATCACAATATTGTGTCTCACTTTTGAGATAATGAAATTTTTGAGGGAGGATGGACATTTTTAAAATGCACCTTCGATGAAGGTATAACACTTTATACCTTCGATCTTAGGTCCCTGCTAGGCTTTGAGAGAAGGAACCTTCGAGCAAAGGCACCTTTGAGCGAAGGTCCTTTGAAGGAAGGGGTAAAACACGACAACTTTAAAATCCACATCAAAATTTCCTTAGAATATTCAGTTTCAAACCCTGGGTTGGACCTTCAATTGAACTTAACTTGATAAGATATTTTGCAAGATTGTAGCCCGAGCAAAGGTCCTTCGAATGAAGGGGTCAAACATGACAACTTTAGCCTTTGCATAAAAATTTCCTTAGAATATTCAGTTTCAAACCTTGGGTTGGACCTTCATATGAAATTAACTTGATAAGATATTTTGCAAGATTGTAGCCCTTGAAACAAGATTTCCAACAACTATAGTTTTGATATGTTTTCATTTTATCATGTATTTAATTTTCAATTTTTATTGAACATAGGTTTTTCTGCAAACATCAAGCTCTTCGTTCAACAAAGGTGGAAAAGTAGTAAACCATTGTAAAAAAATTCAAAAATACCCTTACCCTAGGTATTGATGTCATTGTTTTACAAAAATAAATAAATTGGATTTCAATATATTCACAACAAGTTATGTTGGATGACACACACGCATGTCCAAATTATAGTTACACTAACTTTAAAAATTAATTTTTAAAAAATATGTAAAATAATTATGAAAAGTATCCTTGCCCTAGATATTGATGTTGATAATCTATGTTTCAAAAATTAAAATCTTATCCTTTATAAAAAAAATTACGTTGGATGACACGAACGTTACTTTCTAAAAAAATTGTTTTCTATTTAAAACTAGTTATTAAAGGAGATGTTGAAAGATTCATGATTTATTTCATTTTTAAAAAAAAATTAGAATCTACATAGAAATTGCTATAAATCAATAGTTTGCATCATCTTCAAATTCTTAATGGTTTATCTGCTATAAGTCTTAGAAGATGAAGATTCAATTAAAAATGCTAATATAAATGTCCATCTTGGCCAAAAAGTGAGACATAGTATAGTGATTTCACCCATGACCACAAAATGAAAGAACACCACCATGCATGAGGGCTATTATATACTATCAAATAGGAGCTCCACATCAATATCATATTAAATGAAACCACATGATCAAATCCATAAGACTCCATCTTATCCATCCTTCAAATGCTTGCTATCCCTTGCAAACAAGATCAATTGCAAGATGAACAAGGATTAATAATCAACCAATTCCTTTTTATAGATTCCCTCAAGCTTCCTAAGCTAAGAAATCATAACAAAAGAAATAACTGGAACCTTAAGCACCATGGAACCATCACATGCAATAACATGCAAGTTCATGGAAGTACATGCAACTCACATGCATGTACATGCAACTTACATATGTATGCACGTGAAAACCATAGAACTTGGAGCTGATACCAATTGAAAGGGAAAGATGAACCTAGTATGCACCTTCTAGTATCCTATGTTTCTTTTTAATTATATGTTTAACAACTTGATACAAGCACATACTATTATGCCTTTAAAGCGAAAATTGACATAGTTGATTTCCCATCACATTAATCTTTAGAGGAAATAAATTATAGCTTACAAATTTTACTAAATTTTGGCAACATAATGACATGTAAATCAACACTTTAAGAACATAAAATAAGAAGAATAAAATAAATATAGATAGAAGATAAGAAACACCAATATACTTGGGGAAAACCATTTCGGGTAAAAAAACCCCACACTCCAAAGCATCGAGTCAATGCATTAATTTGCAACAACAAACATGTTACAATACACTTGTAGGCTCAAAGCCTTAACATGGAGATTTACATCTTGCTTCTCTTGAGGAAATTTGACAACATAACCCTACAATGAATAATTCTCCTCTT
Source organism: Sequoiadendron giganteum (assembly GCA_007115665.2). Taxonomy (NCBI): domain Eukaryota; kingdom Viridiplantae; phylum Streptophyta; class Pinopsida; order Cupressales; family Cupressaceae; genus Sequoiadendron; species Sequoiadendron giganteum. The sequence goes on along the minus strand of CM021100.1, from coordinate 693,020,587 downwards.
TATACTTCTCAAGCAAACACCCATATTTATAGAGCTACAAGATGGATTCCTAGACATACCACATGCCATCATCCTCTTCACTACATGCATGCAAACCTGAATATGAACATGCAAGGTTCCTATCTTCACCTACTTATGCAAAACAACTCCAATCTCAACATAGAAGGTGTTTTCATGCATGCAAGTGGTCCCACTTTACATTCAACATGCCTCCTTCATGAAACAGATTCCACCTCTCATAGTCACTTCTATTTCCAACTCTTATGCTATCATAATTTGTCATATGACATGATCTATCATAATCTTGTCATGATCAATTATAAACACTTACGACTTATGACACATGCCAAAAATTATGCTACATAGCGGGGTGCGCAAAGTGGGACACCTATTTCCACCAATTTAGGATGCATTTCATCCTAATCACCCACCATGTAAGTTTCCACCTTACTTAAGTAGGTCCCAAAAAGTGACATTATTGAATGAATATAAAATTACAAACATGGGCATAAAATAATTAATTAAATAAATCAATTTTAGGAACTTGCATAGGTTGAGACACCTTAATTCCTAATATATAGAAAGTGCTTTCCTTGATATTGATGTCATAAAGATACATTGAAGTGCACTTACAAAGAGATTATACAAACTCAAGGAACTTAAAGAAGGTTTAATGCATGTATCTAACAATAGAGGAATTCAACACTCTTTTTAAGAATGTTAATGCATAACAAGAGTTAATTTTTGTCAAAAGAGAAGCCAAGACGCAAAATTTCACACAACTCTAGCACCTTGTTTAAGAACAACTAGAATCAACTTTAAACCTACTAGAGACAATATGCAACATTGGTCAATAGGTTATTTCATGGCATACTAATCTCAACCTAATTGACATATCTACAACCAAACTGTTGGAAAAAGTGTCTTGTACACCTTACACAAGAAATAATTATTTTAATTATATAAAATAAATATCTATTTGTGATGCATCTTTTGGAGATGTGTTTAGCACCTTAAATATTTATTTGGGTCCACTTGTAAATTTGTATCTGGCATTGGTTAGACATTTTATGTGTGGGTTGCACATGGTAAAATATTTAATATTGGAAAAACTTAGTACCAAAAAGTAAAGGTTAAGGTCAATGTTTTTGTACACTCATGTTTTGAGACACATGGTTTTACCTTTACCTCTTTTTTTGTGTGTGAGCTTGAATCTAAAAAAGTAAGCACATTTTTAGTGCTTATGGTTGGCTTGTTGGATAGTTGGTAGTTTGGATTGGCTATCATTTTTATTGGGCTCTCTCAAAGAGTGTATATATGAATCATGTCTTGGGATGAGTGGTTACATGATTACCCATTATTCTTAGACACATGGAGGATGCATTGGAGGAGCTTGATATTTAGAAGTATTCATGGAGACTTTATAAGTGTACTATAATATTTTATTATTGAATAATGCATTGAATGTGGATGCTTTTGGAGGTTGGGTTTTTCACTCTTGAGATTTTTCCAAGGTATATCTTGTATAATCTTGTGGTATGTATTTGATCTTTGCATTATTGATTTTTTGTAATCTTAGATGCACACTTTTCTCTCATTGGTTATGTAGGAAATGGTTTGATCAACTTGGCTGTTTCCTAACACAAACAACTTCTTGTAGAAGTAAAAAATATTATTTCATATTCTAATGCCAAGAGATGAAACTAGAACATTTTTCTATATGATAATTTATATGTTGTTGCACTAGAATTTGTTTTAAAAACATAAATATTTTCTGTATTCGATATGTGTTTCAAAGTGTTCAAAGGACTAAACACAATTTTATGTTGGGAGAAACTTGACACTAAATATCATCACTCCCTAAGCTTGGCACATTCTAATATTTTAAAATACTCGGGTAAGTAGCAAAGATAATTATTTCACCTGAATTGTTGAGTTGTAAGTAATAACTATTTTTATGTGCCAATGAAAGGATACATGGCATTGCAAGAAATCACAAGTGACATCTAGACATTGAATTACCTTTATATACCGCAACCTATATTCAAAATGGACAAATAGATCTACATCCTAGGGTAAGAAAATGAGATTTAAGTAGCTAAGCTATTAATCTTATTATGTTTCCTACACTAATCTATGAAAGGAGGTATATGTAAAAACTAAAATGATCATATAGTTACAAAGAAGTAGACATAAAAATAATATACCACAACATAATGATTTACGCGAGGAAAACCATTTCAAGAGAAAATACCCTCTTCAAAGCAACTCAATGTATTGTTTAGTAATCAATAGTTGTAATACACTTGCAAAGTCCAAGCCTTTACAAGAGTATCACCAATATGAGATCTAAAGCAATTTTGGCAACATAATAGTACCTACAAAACCCACCATTAAAGCTCCATCTCAAGCACCCAATAAATAGGAGAAACTAAACATGGAACCATCGAATGATAATTAAGAAACCATGAATTAAAACCAATCAAAGTATGACATGCAAATTCCCAATCAAAATCCATTGCCCAAATCCCAAGTTGAGTCCATAGGCTAAAAATAGTATATTCCTTCCACTTGTCATAAGTTCATCATAATCTAATCACTAACTTGGGTGCTCCATTTTGGCTCCATTATCTCCAATCAAAGATGTCTTATGATGTGTCATAAGTTGGTGAACAAGTGCAACTCCCTCTTATAACTCTTTGATACATCATCAAATCTTACATTTCCAATGTGGTAGACCAAATTTTTGGAGGCCATAATTTTTGATCTAATAAGTTGATTAAACCCTTTAAAAAAGGGAAAGATCTCAAGGAGGTCCAAATTTCCATAACTAGATTGCTCTAGTTAAGGTCTATTTAGACATTTTGGGGGGTTAAAATAGACCTCTAGGGCCTTAAAAATTGCATTTATGTGTCCTATAGCCCCAAAATTTTATATATTTTATCTATTCTTAACATTTGGATGCAAGGTTGAGGCACCTTTCCCAACATTCATCAAGGATTAGAGGATCAAATATAATAAAATGTAGGGACATTGAAATCTTTGATATATGCATGAATTGAATCCAAAGGCAAGGATATAAGGGAATCCATGATCAAGATATAACAATGAAAATCAATGCAGGATGGGGGATCCAAAAGGTGATAATTAACTAAGGGCCAAACTTGGGGTGAAGCATTAAATCCGTAAGAATCAAATATGAAAAATAATGGTAAAAATTAGGGTGCACAACTTTGAAATAGAAAAATTATAAATGTAACCTTAAAGACTAGGCATGTGAGTTATGAATTCACTAAAATGAAAGGAAATAATACACACCTCTACAAATATCTAGGAGCTAATAAAGGAATGAATTAAACAAACATCAATTAACACTTTAATTTAATGAGTCTAGTTTGATAATACAATTGAAATAAGGTGGTAGAGATTGAAATTGGATGTGTTGATAAAATATAAAGCCAGAGTGGCAATCAATGCCGAGAACACTGACTAACACGTAAGCATGCCAAACGGTGAGCCTAAATGAATCCGTAATCAAAGGGACAAGGGGATTAGGAAATAATAAATTAGCAAGACTAATGAATCAACTTGGAATAGAATTGGGTCCTACCCCCCATAAGAAGGTAGAGCTTATCAATAAAAAAAAAAATTAGATGTGTTGAAATGGAAATGAGATGGTCAGGGTTGCATACCTTGAATCAATGGAAAGTGAACTTTACCTAATGTCACGTTGTAATAAATGATCATACATGATAATCTAATACAAAATTCAGGGTCACAAAATTGGGTTAAGATATGAGAAATTGATTTTTTTTTAATCGGTGAAGGTCGTTGTGAAGGGCCACGCCCTTTGGAGGTCACAAATGGGGGACCTCCTCCTTGACATGAACGTAATTGAACAATCCAATCCCACAAGCATGGTAGCCCAACAAGGGCCTAAAGCTCGTGAGCACACCATCCCAATGAGGGATTGGACCTTAGGCATGAACCCTTGGCACATGGCATGAACGCCATTAGCAACCTCAACGATGCAACTCAAGCCTACGGATACATTGGATTAGCGAAGGCATAGTTTGGACCTTGGTGGCCACAACAATGACACCACCACTTAACCATTGCACTATGGGATGAACCCCAATATGAGAAATTGATTTTGTCTAAATAGACTATTGAAAATTAAATTAGAAAGATTTTAAATAGAATAGTAATATGATAATATATTAGATTAAATCTTGACTTAATAAATATACCAAAATAATTCAATTATATACTAAAATAATATATAAAAACAACAACACAAACTAAGACTTTTTTTTTTTTCAAAACATGCAATTTTTCCTCTATACCTCTCTATTTTTCTTCTTATTTAAAAAAAATGGAATATAATAAAAATCCCAATAAAGTTCATAGGTATTGAAATCCCCATAAAGTCCTAATCAAGAAAGGTGTTCCGAGGTAGCGAAATCCACATCAAGTTTACGAGTGGAATACCTATTTAGTTATTTTTTAACAATTTTATACCTAAGGGGAAATTTCCTCTTTCAAGGGTGCTAAAGATGCCCGTGTGAAGCCTTGTACATAAATTGTAGTAAATGAGATGAGCCGAAAATAAGCGAGGAGCATCGAGGAGTGCAGGTCAGAGGAAGAAGAGAGGAAAAAGTAGCAACTAACAAAAATGGCCAAAGGTGTATTGTACCTGCAGAAATTTATTCCATCACCCATTCGACTGTATCCCAAAGACGTCTCCGCCGCTGCCATGTGGGGCGTTGCCGCTGCCGCCGGTGCGATTTGGATGGTTCAGGTTTTCTTTTTTCATCCAAATACCCCTCTTAGTCTTTATATTCTCTATGATTAAAAAAAATAGTTTTGTGCAGGTAGTATTAGTATTGTATTTTCCCAATGCTCCATTTCGCACGCGGATTCTTTAGGATTGACGTGTTTTGTAAGGAAAATTTCTTATATAGGAATTGTAGTCTGTCTTTTTATTTTTTTAATCCTTCTTAAATTCTAGGTCTGCACCATACAGAAAATGATTTCGGATTGAAATTTGTAAAAAAATTCGGCCATATGAAAGGGTTATAATTTAATTAGTGAGGATGATTTGGTATGTTGTTTGATTATGTCATCCCCGAAGGTTCAAATCGTATGAAAGCAGATTGATTTAGGTTCTATCCTTAAATGGCTTTGACAGACTGTTTACTCATTTATAATAGCTTAGTTGAAGGACAGCTTGTAATTTAGATATATGCTTATTCATCATGTTGTAATCTGCTTGGAAAATGCAGAGATACTGATGTATATGTAATCCAATCATGTTTCTATTAAAAAAAAAGTCTAATCATAGCTGGTTGATTGGTGATACAGCATCTCAGTATATAAATGGAAGGTTCTAAGTTTGTGTCTTAATTGGTCCATAAAACATAACATAGTTTTGCACCACTTTACGGCTCATGTACATTGTTAAAGAAAATGAGCGACTAACTGTAAAAGAGAGTAGCAAAAAACTGGATTAAAAAAGGTTTGGTAGTCTTGTAATAGAGTTCTCCAATATATAGATAGAAGGCCTTAGATTTAAATACTTAAGAATTCATATAAATGAGAAAAATAAAATTAAAAAAGGGTACTGATAAACCAGTAATATAAAAGATCCTGTATTTAAGTCCTATCTAAATAAAGACTAAATAGGGCAACATTGAGAAGGCCCCAGATTATTAGGTTACCCGAAAGCATAGTGTTGGGTATTTGACATTTGTTAACCCTGGGCAGTTTTCGTTTTAGTTTTTGTATTACTGTGACTGGTCATTGTATGTTACAATAATTTCCATCTTTACTCAGCAAGCCAATTTTAGATCTGGAATATTTTCCCAAACTTGGCAAATTCCATGTTCGTTAAATATATTAAAAAATGAATATTATTTTAATATCCCAAAGAAATAAAATAAAAGATTAACCATAAACAAGATTTCTAATACATATAGTCATACTTTATAAAATTCAAAAAATGCAAGGAAAATAATATAATTGCACATAGAGCACAAGGAAGGTTCTGCTACAGCTCTATAGCAGTATAGCAAACTAAATAGAAAAGTACAAAATTCTTCAAAATGTATCTAAAATAGTATGAGAGAAGAAATGTTATTGAAAGCTTGAAAGTTAGAAACTTAACAAATAACAATCCAGAAAATTTTCCCTGATAAACATCGAAACTGTAAAGATATTTTGTATTAAATTTAAGGTTTTATTATGCATATGAACATATCTGCCTCTTTTAAAGGTATTCTGCTATATACATTTTTGTAGGGCACAGTTTTATTTGTATAATAGTCAAAATAAAAAAAAATGCAGGTGGCCGAAGTCTGCCTAAGTCTTGGGCAAGTTGTCTCTCTCAGACATGCTGAGTCATCCATGTCGAGGCAGCAAAACTAGTAGCCGCCCACTTGGCTAGTGACTCAGTGAGCCTGACAGAGACTTGCAAAATCTCTGAACGATGGTATATACTATGGAGTATAAACCTCAGTTTGTGTGGTCATGGTGTATGTTGCACCATTGTATATTCATTTTATCTATTAAGAATAACATGGAAACGATGGTTCGACGATCACTTTGTGCTGTGTTAAGTGATCACCTTCAAGATGCATCAACAACTCTGAGACCTGGAAACACTTTCGTCTACTTGGAATTTCTCGGGAAGGTTCTAGAAACTTCATGAAATATTTTTTTTACCCATTCGTCAGGAGTTATTTGAAGTTTATGACACTTAAATGTAGTTTCCAAAAGTTTCACAAAGTTTGGATTCTTGGAGTACCAGTTTTAGGAGTTTCCTTATTCTTCCAGCACTGTTTCAAACAGTTTTCTTAATTTTTTTAGTTTCCAATTTCATATCCTGCTAATTTTCGGTTTCTCATCATTTCCTTAAGAAGTTCATCCCAACGGTTTTCCTCTTTCCTTACCTAGCATTCTCCAAAGATTTCTTTGTATTCTGATTTGAAAGGCCTCACAGTCTTATAGTTTGTCCTTCTTTCTTCCACTCTGCTATATCATCCTTGCTCTGCCTTGGGCTCTCAGTCTTCTATTCCGTATACATTGTACTGGCCGATCCTTTCAAAGGCTCTTGTGTGGGCCCTCGGTTGTCTATATTACTTCATCATACATGTTGGTTCCCTTCCACGTCTCTTGTCCGTTCCCTCAATCGCCTATATTTTTTCATAGCTTCTTAGTTGCAACACTTCCTTTTGGAGTCCGCTTTAGATGCAGATTGGATTCTGATATTTGGATTAGTTTCCTGCCGGTCTTGCCATCGAGATGATTGTAAGCTTAGTAGGTAGTCTTTCAAATCTTTTCTATGAACTCTGCAAGGGTGGATGCACAAAGTAACCTTTCCAATGCAGGTAACCTGCCATGAATGTGAGCAGTCAAGATCTTAACTGCTGTCACCCTCATGGACAGATACCAATTGAAAATAGTAAGTTCCTAAATTAATATTTGACAACTCATCTTACCCCTCCAATTAACTGTCGCCTATTTGGAACCAAGTTTAGCCACATAATTCCCCAGTAGGTCTGTCATTTTTCTTCTCTGCCTGTAACAAAGGTTAGAACTTATGGAGATTGATAAAGGCTAATTTTAGATTTGGATCACTCTTTTATAAGGCTATCAACGTCTTATCCTTGGAGGCCCATTTATGCATCTTCCGTAATGGTCTATAAATCTGGAATGCCCAAATTTTACTAAGGTCATTAGTGGGGTAAAATAGGCTGAGCTCATTTTTTGCATTCACTAATACAACACGAAATACGAAATACATAGGGGTTGTCATCTCCATGAGAACACTTACACAAACACAAAATACATGTGGAAGATACATGCTGGTGACATAGTCAAGGAGATACACTACGTAATTTCAACAAGGAAGACGTGGTACACTCTGTAAAATAGAAGCGCACTAAGGTAGCCACAAGCCAACTACTCATAACCCTAAGTACACTATAGAATTAAGGGCGTAGCAAACCAAGTGAAGAAGAGATAGCTCGCACTTCTCCTAAGCCTTTGAGCAAGGTCCACAAAGCACAAGGTGAGCTCTATCAAGCTCCAAACCAGGAAAAAAGAGGGATATCTCCATAAAAATACTATGGAGAACTCCAACACACTCCAAGAATCCATACACACATAGGTGGGAAGCATGCCTTTCCATAGGAAGAGTACCCATAATTCTCACTCAAAAACCCCCAAAGGGAATAATTTCCTATTATGGTAAATTCAAGTTGTATTCAAATGAAAGAGATGAAATCTCTTTATAGATAATTTACAGAGAGTTTCTAATATTACAGAGTGTTGAAAGTTTCTAAAAAGAAACAAAGCATAACTAAAAGAATAGAAACAAATCTAATATAATATATTACAAAGATGACCATTAATAAACTAATAAATATTAATCTAATACCCTCCCTTAATGGTCAATCTGTCAACTACACCAAGATGCCCCCTAAATTTTACAAACTTATCCGAGCTCAGAGACTTGGTGAGAATATCTACAGTTTGATCCTCTGTTGGAACATATTGCAATACTACTGATCCATCTTCAACAAGTTAGCGGATGAAATGACAATGAAGTTCAACATGCTTTGTCCTTTCATGGAAGACTTGATTTTTGGCGAGTTTCAACACCCCTTGATTGTCACATTACAAGGGGGAAGGCCTTGCTTGAGACATCTGCATGTCAGAAAGCACCCTTTGAAGCCAAATTGCCTCACAAGCTGCTTTAATAGTTCCCCGCTATTCAGCTTTAGTCGAGGAAAGAGCCACTGCCTGCTTCTTCTTGTTGGTCCATGTAATTGCACCTGTACCCAAACTGAATACATACCCTAAAGTAGACTTTCTGTCATCAACAAAACTTGCCAATCAGAGTTTTTATAGCCAATCAGCTTAGGATCTTTGCACCTTCCCTACAAAATGCCAAAGTCGGAAGTGCTTTTCACACATCGTAGCACACGCTTCGTTGCAACCCAATGTTTAGTCTAGGGGCTGTCATGAAGTGAGAGATGTAGCTCATTGCAAAACTGAGATCAAGTCTAGTAGCAGTGAGATAAATGAGGCTGCCTACTAGTTGCTTGAATGCTGATTCATTTTGCATAGGTGAATCGGATTTTGCTGATAGTTTTAGCCCTTTCTCCATAGGTGTAGATGGAAGTTTGCAATCATTCATTCTGAACTTATCAAGCAGACTGCAAGCATACTTGGACTGAGAAATAAAGATGCTATCAGCTGTCTGCCAAACCTCAACACCAAGACAATAATGAAGAAGTCCCAAATTTGTCATGTCAAAGGATTGATTGAGATTGTGTTTGATCTCCTCAATCAGATGTTTTGAGCTGCCAATAATGATAAGGTCATCAACATAGACAACAAGCACAAGAATATCATCACCAAACCGTTTGACATACAAATTTGAATCAGAAGGGCTCCGCTGAAAACCATGATCAAGAAGGTACTTATCAATTTTCATGTACCATGCCTGTGGTGCTTGTTTAAGGCCATAGAGTGCTTTCACTAGTTTGCATACTTTGTGTTCTTTACCAACAACCTTGAAACCAAGAGGTTGGGTCATATAGATTTCTTCTTGTAGATCACCATTAAGAAACACACTCTTGACGTCCATTTGATGGACTTTCCAACCAAATTGAGCTGCAATAGCGATGACAAGCCAAATAGTACACATTTTGGCTGTAGGAGCAAAAGTCTCCTCATAATCAATGCCCTCTGTTTGTGAGAACCCTTTGGCTACTAACTTAGCCTTGTACTTTTCAAGAGTTCTGTCAGCCTTGTACTTAACTTTATACACCCATTTGCAGCCAATGGGCTTCTTCCTAGGTGGAAGATCAAAAAGGACCCAAGTGTTATTCTTTAGAAGGCTATTATGTTTAGCTTCCATAGCCTGTTCCCACTTAGGTACGCCTTTAGACTCATAATAGGTTTGAGTCTTAGGGATGTTGTGAAGATTGGTCATGAGAGCAAAATTAACAGTATTCTGCTGCTTGCTCTTTTTCCGAGTAGTTCTACCCTCAAGTAATTCATCATCACGAAGATCACTTATGGTTTTAGCATACCATTTAGGCTGGAGAGTAGAAGTACCAATATCTGAAATAGGAGGAGCAACATCACCAGGGGTGGCTGGAACAACATCAGCTGGATCAGGATCCAGATTGTCCTGAGGAGGACCCTTGTGCCTAGCTTTTAGAGAGGCTTCTTCTTGACTACTGGTGCAAATCTTTCAAGTTTCAACTATAAGCCTGGATTGTGTAAGCTATTGCCGATTTTTTCATGACCATGAGAATCCATTTCATGAATTTCATTGGAGGCCTAGCCAGAATAATCACATCTTTGTTGTGGTATGTTGGTTTTCCAAAATGACATTTTTTATTTCTTTTACCAAGATGATGATACACAAGCTGCTGACCTAATCTTAAAAAAAGATTGGAGTAATATTTGGCAGTTGTCTACTCTTAATTCTGGTCTGACTCTAGGTTTTTGAGTCGCTTTTGGAAACCATTGTGAAAGCTTCTTTGCTGCTGGTTGCATTATGCCATTTCTTTTCATCCACAAATTGACTGACACACTGAGATTATTAATCAAACTATAGTCCATGCTTTCTGCATCCATTATCACTAGAACAAGCAACGGGACAACTCTTTGTATATATCTTAAAGATGTTCTTCTGAAGTCTGTTACAGCTTTCAGCCTGTTGGACCTTACGAGTTTTTGATTGCTTTTCTGACATCAGCTGCATCAATCAAAAGAAGGATCAAGACAAAGCTTCTTTGTTCTTTCCTAGCTTCAAGCCAAAATTCACAACATCCTTAACTATAGTTGGGTCAGATTCGAGGCAATCCATGGAAACCATTGTGTACACCATTCTTTTCAAGTTGGTGATTGTGTTTGGCTTCAATTTTATAAGCTGAAGTTTCACAACAAACAACTTCACAAGTTGAAACCCCATCCATTCCAGTCTTTACACTATACTCCAAGCCATGGGTCCCAATGTGTTTTGCTTGGATTTCATAACTCAACTTGGCATCCATAATGTTGCCAATGTGAACCAACTCAAGTTATATGAGCTGTCACATTGGAGGACAAGGTTCAGGTCACTCCTAGTAAAAGTCCAGTTCCAAATATTTACTGTTGGTTGGTGTTACTTTCCTTGATGTGTGGACTCACACAATCACAACAAGCAAATACTGCTTACTTGGTTGGCTGCAAAGGCACTTTACTAACACATTCCAAGTGGCTATCCAAGTCAGCTTTTGTAGAGAAATTTCCTCATCTAATGTAGAAGTCGGGACAACTCACAATAGGAAGGGAGGAAATGATTAATCTGTCCTTGTACATATCTCTTCATTGTAAATTCCACCTTGTATGCTTGGCTTCATATGTGAAAGGATCTTCATTTACATGTATAATTCACCAGTTATATCTCAGCTAGATTGAATGAGGTGTATGTGTACATGTATGGTTCATTAACTGCAATTCATTTAGACCAAATGAATTCTCATTGCACCTGTACGGTTCATTAATGGCTTTGTATCCAATTGGGATGACCATGCATGCTGAGTTCAATGGCAGTTTACAGCCACTTCACCTCATCTTTGTAAATTTATATGAACTCACTAATGAGAGTGTACAAGAATTTTTGGTGGCATTTCTCTCATATTTTCAAGCTTATTCTGCTGTTATAGTTCTGCAGGTATGTATCAGACACACCCTTGCATATGGGCATGAAATTCGTGGTTTGCATGAATCCTAAATGGATACATAGACGTGTTGAGCCTTATAACTTCTTGGGCTTAAGTCATATTCTCTAGAAGTCCCAACATTTATGATGCAACGCAAGTGATGGGGAATAGGATGGGTTGTAGTGGGAAACTCTAAATTTGAAACTATAACAAATGAAACAACAGTGAGATTTGAAATATTCGTTACATTCACAAGAAGTGAATGCTTCATTTAAAGAATTTACAAAGTGATGTTTCCTCAATCAAAGATTCTAGAATAGAAACATCAGAAACAACCAAAATAGAAACACAACTAAATTACAGTATGTTACAAGAGTTACGTGATTGAGCATTAATAAATTAATTACTAAATATAATTTTAATACCCTCCCTTAATGCTCAATCTATCAAATACACCAAGATGCCCCCTGAATTTTACAAACTTATCTGGACTGAGAGACTTGGTGAGAATATTAACAGTCTAATCCTCTGTCGGAACATACTGCAATACTACCGATCCATCTTCGACAAGCTGACGGATGAAATAACAATGAAGTTCAACATGCTTTGTCCTTTCATGGAAGATTGGATTTTTGGCTAGTTTGAGCACCCTTTGATTGTCACAGTACAAGGGGGAAGGCCCTGCTTGAGACATTTGCATGTTAGAAAGCACCCTTTGAAGCCAAACTGCCTCACAAGCTGCTTTAACAGTTCCTTGATATTCAGCTTCAGTCGAGGAAAGAGCCATTGCCTGTTGCTTCTTGCTGGTCCATGTGATTGCACCTGTACCCAAATTGAATACATACCCTGAAGTAGACTTTCTATCATTGACAAAACCTGCCCAATCTGAGTTTGTATAGCCAATCAGCTTAAGATCATTGCACCTTCCATAGAGAATGCCAAAATCGGAAGTGCCTATCACATATCACAACACACGCTTCGTTGCAACCCAATGTTTTGCTTTAGGGGTTTTCATGAAGCAAGAGATGTAGCTCATTGCAAAAATGAGATTGGGTCTAGTAGCAGTGAGATAGATGAGGCTGCCTGCTAGTTGCCTGAATGCGGATTCATTTTCCACAGGCGAGTCTGATTTTGCTAAAAGTTTGAGCCCTTTCTCCATAGGGGTTGATGCAGGTTTGCAGTCACTCACCCTGAACTTATCAAGCAAACTGTGAACATACTTAGATTGAGAAATGAAGATGTTGTCAGCTGTCTGCTAAACCTCAACACCGAGACAATAATGAAGAAGTCGCAAATCTATCATGTCAAAAGATTGATTGAGATTGTGTTTTATCTCCTCAATCAAATGTTTTGAGTTGCTAGTAATGATAAGGTCATCAACATAGACAACCAATACAAGAATATCATCACCAAAATGTTTGACATACAAATTTGAATCAGAAAGGCTCCTCTGGAAACCATGATCAATAAGGTACTTATCAATTTTCATGTACCATGCCGGTGGAGCCTGTTTAAGACCATAGAGTGCTTTCACAAGTCTGCAAACTTGATGTTCTTTACCAGAAACCTTGAAATCGAGAGGCTGAGTCATATAGACTTCTTCCTAGAGAATACCATTGAGAAACACACTCTTAACATCCATTTGATGGACTTTCCAATCAAACTGGGTTGCTGTAGCGAGGACAAGTTGAATAGTATTCATTTTGGCTATAGGAGCAAAATTCTCCTCATAGTCAATGTCCTCTGTCTGTGAGAACCCTTTGGCTACCAGTCTAGCTTTATACTTGTCGAGGGTTCCGTCAGCCTTATACTTAACTTTGTACACCCATTTGCAGCCAATGGGCTTCTTCCCAGGTGGAAGATCAAAAAGCACCCAAGTGTTGTTTTTCAGAAGGCTACGATGTTCAGCTTCCATAGCCTGTTCCCACTCAAGTATGCCTTTAGCCTCAGAATATGATGGAGGCTCAAAGATGCTATGTAGATTTGCCATGAGAGCAAAATTGACAGTGTTTTGTTGCTTGCTCTTTTTCCGAGCAATTCTATCCTCGATCAACTCATCATCATGAAGATCACTAATGGTCTTGGCATACCATTTAGGCCAGAGAGTAGAAGGACCAATATCTGAATTAGGAGGAATAGCATCACCAGGTGTGGCTGGTACAAAATCAGCTGGATCAAGATCCAGATTATCCTGAGGAGGGGCGAGTGGCGGAACATTTTGTTGAGGTGGCCGCTCAACTGCAGAATCCCTCCCATCAGGTGGACTCAGGGGAAGACAAACACCTAGTTTAGAAGTTGTCAGAGGTTGATCCTCAAGATGCACATGAGTAGAAGAGTGAAAGAAAGGTCTAGTAGCTTCATCAACCACAACATCACGACTGAAAATGAGATGATCTGTATCTACATCAATCAGTTTGTATGCCTTATGATTTTCACTGTAATCGGTGAACATGAGTTTCTGGCTTTTGGAATCCACCTTAGTGCGCTTGGCATTTGGAATCCAAACATGAGCTGTAGAGCCAAAAACTTTCAAGTGGCTGATTTTAGGCTTGCATCTAGACTAGGCTTCTTCAGGAGTCATCTTTTGAACTGCATGAGTAGGAGACCGGTTCAAAAGATAGACTACAGTATAAACTGCTTCAGCCCTGTATTTCTTAGGAACATATCTATGCTACAACATAGAACTATCCATTTCACTGATGGTGCGGTTTCGACATTCTACGACACCATTCTGCTATGGGCTGTATGGTATGGTGAGTTGGCACTTAATGCCATGTGCAACACAAAATGTGGATACATCAGAAGAACAAAATCCCCCCCCTCCCCCCATTATCAGACCTAAGAGTGACTATAGGAGAACCAAACTCTTTTTCAACTAAGGCGTTATATTGCTGAAAAATACCAGACACATCTGATTTGTTTTTCAAAAAATACACCCACATTTTTTTGCTGAAATCATCAACAAATAATAGAAAATACCTGCAACCAGTAACTGAGGGAGTATTCATTGGACCACATAAATCAGCGTGAACCAATTGCAATACTTTGGGAGCTCACCAAGAGTCACCATTCTAGAAGGGAGTCCAGTGCTGTTTTCCAGCTCGACAAGCCTTGCATACTCCATGATTCTGAGTTTGAATTGCAGGGAGGCCACCAACCAAATCATCACGAGCTAATTGTGAGAGATATTGCATGTTCAGGTGCCCATTATGTTGATGTCAAAGACTGCTAATGGATGTACTCTTGGTTGCCAAAGTGTTCTCTTGAGAACACCAAAGTCAATGAGTCTATAAAGACCATGATCCTCAATGCCTTGAACAACTGAGGTGTGTGTCTCTCTGTCAACAATGTTGCAAGTGTGATTGTTGAAAATGATATCCAACTGAGGAGAGTGTGTCATAATTTGATCGACAGAAAGAAGGTTCAACTCCGTGCTAGGTACGAAGTATACATCAAGAAATATTAAATTTCTCCCCCTAGAGTGAATCTGTACGTTGCCCTTGTCGACAATAGTATACTCCTCGCCACCTCCAAAGATGACTGAATCTCTGAAAGGTGTGTACTCAATGAACCAATCCCGGCGATGAGTGAAGTGTCGAGAAGCGCTTGAATCTATGTACCAGGCAAAAGATTTCATAGGATTTGTAGGACTCTTGGTCATGAAGGCATAGAACGCAGATTCCTTCTGCTCTATGTGCTCTGCAACATTTGCTTTAGGCTTAGACTTTCCTTGCTTGTTTTGTTCAGAAGCCAAGCATTTCCGGCAATCTTTCTTCATATGACCAAACTTATGGCAGTAGTTACATTGAACATTCTTCTTCGTAGAAGAATCGGAAGACTGTGCTTGACTGGATTGTTGAGAGGGCTGATTTTTGCCCTTGTTTTTCTGAAAGGTCTTAGTAGGAAATGCCTGCTTTGAGGAGGACGAACCAGCACCGCTACCAAACTGCTGTTTCCAATGATCTTGCTGTAGAAGTATGGTGCAAAGATCTGGAAATTTCAAATCAACATTAGCTGAAGTAATGTTGAGAGTCTCAATAAAATGCTCGTAAGATTTTGGTAGACTTTTCAAAGTGATGACTACCATATCTTCTTTTTCCATTTTCTGACCAATTGCCTCAAGTTGATCACAGGTGTCCTTGATCTTGGTCAAGTGCACGTGTAATGATGTTTTCTCATCAATCATGATAGAAAACAGCATGTTCTTCAAGAAGAATGCACGAGTTTTGTCGGAAGTTTCATGAAGATCCTTTAGATGATCCCAAATCTCCTTTGTTGATTTACCAGACGGAACCCGAGGCAGCTGATCATCGATGACAGGCAGCTTAATGAGCATCACTGCTTCATGATTCTGCTCATCAAACTTTTCCTGGTCTTTATCACCTATTGCTAGTCTTGTCTTTTTACCTAGAATGATCTAATCAAGACAACAATATTCAAAGATTGTCATCATGCGCTGCTTCCAAGTGTTGAAATTGCGTCCATTGAATTTCTGATTGCCCTCGAGCATATGTGATAAAGAGGTCATTTTTCACAGAATTTGACAAAGAAAGGCATGAAACCCCACAAATGCAAAAAATTGTCAGAAAATGATGGCACAAATCCCGAGGTGGAGAGCACAAGGGCCCACAAAAGGGCATCAGCAGACAAAACACTGAATTTGAGGTTGACAGAAACACAGGCACAACTGATAGAAGACAACACTGTCTGCCCACAGTAGACAGAATTTTGTACCCACGCCTAGACAAGACAATATGCCCAGAAAAGTCAAAACAGCTAGCAATAAAGCCTCCACAGGTCGCAGCAAAAGCAGAATCCGTCAAAAAACACAGAAGAATCAATTCGATTGCAACTCGTGAAGGGCTGAAGATGTGCACTCTGCAGAGAATCACGACTTGAGAAGTCGCTTCAGGAAAAGATAGAATGGGAGAAAAATTCTGATCAGATTACAAAACCGCTGGAAGCAGCTGAAGCACACTTGGATCGAGCAAAGAAGAAGGCCATCCACACACAAAAAGAAACACTGCAAGGAGAGAGCCGCTAAAAAATTCACGCTCAGGCAGAATCCCAATCAACGCATGAGCACGTGATTATTCCATAAGGCGCACGCACTGGAGCAAATGTTGAAGAAATCCCGCTCAACAACGCCCAGGTTTCACATGCGCACAGGAGAACCAGAGAGAAAGGATTGGCGGGAAAAGTCGCGATAACCAGACATCATGAAAAGATCACGAGAATGATAAAAATCATCTCACGTGAATGCACAAAATCATGTCTTTAGGAGATTAAAATCACAAGCAGATTAAAAACGACTTTAGAAAAAAATCGCTCTCAAATTTTTTTTTCCCACTAACCCGAGCTCTGATTCCATATAACAAATAAAACGACAGTGAGATTTGAAATATTCGTTATATTCACAAGAAGTGAATGCTTCATTTAAAGAATTTACAAAGTGATGTTTCCTCAATCAAAGATTCGAGAATAGAAACATCAGAAACAACCAAAATAGAAACACAGCTAAATTACAGTATGTTACAAGAGTTATGTGATTGAGCATTAATAAATTAATTACTAAATGTAATTTTAATAGAAACTCAGTTATCAATGGTAAAGAGAAATCAAGTGATCCTTTACCTGCTGAATAGTCTATGACTATCAAGATACTTTGCTGATCTAGAGCATTTGGATTATGAACTGCAATATCTGTTACTTTGGGTTCAGGTTATTGATCTGTAAGTAGAATCTTGGACTCTTTCTTGGCTCGGAGAGCTCTACATTCTTCAATGTACTAACCATGCTTCTTATGAAAATTATGGTGCTTATTTATTCTATTAACACATAAAGATGGCTAGTATGAACCCTATGAAGAAACACTGCTGATGTTGAAATCAGAACTTCTAATTTGAAAAGTATTTAAAAGACTCTTAATGGAGAGTTGTAGGTTTTATGCTAGCCATCTTTATTTGTTAGTAAAAGAAAGTAGTACTACTATTTTCATGTCTTTCCATTGATTTTAATTTTTGTATTGCTATGGTGACCTTTTTTCAATGTTTTTTACTCAGCTTGCCCTAAAGATTAGAAGCAAAGCTTTGTAAAGATAAACATCATTTATATGACAATGAACAACATCGACTTTTACTTTGGCAATGATGGCTTGTACCAACATCAACAAGACACAATTGTAGATCATTCTGGACATCATTAGCATCGTTATTTGACATGCAGAATAGCTGGGTGTGTTAGAGAGTAATCCAGAAACAATCTTTACTTTCTTATCCAAGCAACATAAGAATTAACAACATTATTCAACAACACTAGTTTGGACGTTAAAAATGTATGAAACAGATTTTCGAAGTCTGCAGTCATTGGGCCATTATATTCTTTACTATTATCAAAAAACACGAGTTTAGGCGCCCATCAACATACAAAATTAAAAATCCACCTATGGGGAGAGAGGCCTCATGAAAGTTTCCACGTTGGACTAGAGTGTTGGTATTGATTGGATGTAAAAAATCATTAAAAGACATCTGCACTTGTGTAATAAACACAGATAAACAAATGAAAGTTTTCCATTCATAAATGAATGAGAACTCCATAGGTGAGGGCTAGGCCACATTAAGTCATCCAGCCCTCTTTATCTCTTCCTGTAGACATCCAATAATTGGTTATGATCAACCATTGATAACTAGCAAGGACTCGCCTTAGGATCACCCTCCAGAGTACTCGGGATTGACTATCCACTTCAAATTCCCTCTCGATATAGCCAGTATTCAGTCGGGAGAGTTCAGTCATAGTTAGATAACAAGGTCATCCCTCAAAGGGTTTTGCAAGCTTTGGACTTAATTACAAACATACTTCGGATGTTCACATCCAAGCAAAATGTTATATATTTGTAGGTGCAGGTTTGCGAGTATTGGTCCACTTATCTTTTGTTGGCCTCAACTAAGAGGGCACACCTTAGCCCTAATGGAAGTTTCTTGAGGGCCAGGTCAATCTTTCTTTCAAGGCATAGAAATACTATTGGACCAGCACGATCTTTGCCAAGGCTAAATGTTAAGATTGGTGAAATAAATATTCATTTAATATTGGGATATTTTAGCTCCCTGTTTCTGTGCATTCTGATTTTCCAAAGTCATGATTGTTTCAGGTTTTTTTTAATGCTCAATTAAAGCTATCTCCCATTTTTTAAATTGCAGAGCTAATTCGTGTTTTTTGCTTATTTAACGTGTTCTTGGCATTTCCAAAAGCTGAAGATTTGTGTAGCTTGAGAGGAGATTTCTAATTTTGTTTTGGCAATGATTTTACGATAATGGGTAATAGGTCCTACAGACAAATCTGGTCTTAGTTACATTAAAATTTGTCATCATCATCATTGTCATCAGATTTAACTTGCAAATATAATAGATTTGATTTGTAGTCAGTTGGGATTTTGAATTCAAAGGTGGTGAATTCTTTTTTCGGAGTAGCATTTTGAATTAAGGGGCCCAACCTGGCGTGCCTTCCAACTCTTTTTGAGATTTGTAGATAATATCCTATGGTTATAACTTATAACTTATATTATATATATGTGTGAGCTGTTTAAACTTTTGGATGCTTGTTTATTTCAATTGAGTACATAAAACTGATGCAGTTTTTTTTAATTTTGCAGCCATTTGATTGGTTGAAGGCGCAGCTTGCTGGAAAACCAGAGGAGGAACAGAAGGAATAGAAATAATAGCCAGCCTCTAGAGGATTGAATAATGGAGAACTTATAACCTTTAGTTTTCCTTATTTTCCCACCTTTATTCTTCTCGTTAACGAGACAAATTTTAAATGGAAATATGTGATGGTCATTTATTTGAAATATGATTCAAATGTTAATTTTGGTAGGCAAGGGAAGAAGTTTTTATCCTGACAAATAGTGTGATTTGATTGAAATGAATGAGATGTAGCTGAGTTTAGTTGTTTTCTGCTATCCAATTAATTCATGGAAAATGTTCGAAATTTCTTTATTACTCCCCTCTTGTGGACAGCTTTTGAATGATATGTTTTCGTTACTGTAGTCATTGATCAAATTGTGATTCATCTACAAGAATCAAGAATTCTACAAATTATTCCCCTGAATTAGCTAAAATATCTATTTGCTTTATGAGTGGGTTCCTGTAATTGTCTATGTCAATGGCAGTTTAAGGCTTTCAGCTACAAGCATGGTGGTGAATAGGCTCATGGCATGTAACACAAACAAAGGTTAAATAATGGATAAAGATGCATTCGTTTAATTTGATTTTGAGAAGAAGTCTGTAATAATGTCGAGTGCTTGAGGCTGCTAAGGATTTTACTTAATGATATTTATACAATTGAATTCTAGAATGGGTATTGGTAGGGTAATGTTTCCAAGTTTTATGAAGCTTCCTTCTGTTCAGGATCTCTTTGTGGGCGCTTTCAGTAAGGAGGATGGCTGCTTCTTGATCTATTTGCACAGGTATTATAAATAGTGACGGATGAGGAAGATCAGATACTTCTAAGGGCTGTATTGATCTACTCTCATGTATACACTTTTGGCTGTGTCTAGGGTTCCTGGATGGAATTCTCTATAGAAATTTCTTTCTAAAATATCAGTTCTGGGTATGCCTAGTTTCTTCTTTCCTTTGGGAAGATTAAACTTTTTATAGCATTGGAGATCTTATACGTTTATATGTAACTTGCGATCTGCCTACATCAGAAATACTGTACATGATATGCCTGAAGTTTTCTGGTTACAAATATGAGCAAACAATTGACCATGAAGCCTTACCTTATTGCTGCAGAGTACATCAAGAATATGAATATTTTTCTGGGATCTGTTCTTGTCCTTCCATAACGAGTTGGAAGATAGGCAAAAATTGTGCTTAATAGGATAAACTGAATCTTATAAACTGGTGCCACAATTATTACAGTTAACTTCTTGTTATGTTGTTCAATTTAATAGAATAAACAGAGCCCATTCTTCCAATCCATTTTGGACCAACTGTATGGCTGTTCCTGGAAGAGACGATTGCTGATAGTCCTGAAGGCATTGTGAGATGGACGAGAGTTCTCCAAACACAGAATTAGGGGTAATGGTGGAATCAAAATATACAAAAGATAAAATTAAGTACCTCTCTGCTATTTTATGTAGCATTCGATTTTCTGGCTTGGATTTGAATGGGCTTTTGCAAATAGGACATTTGGTCTTAGAGAAATGCTTCCAATTTAAAAGATATCAACATTGTTCTGCTTTTTCTTTTTGGTTCTACCATGACAATGGGTAACATTGTTGTTTTATTCTTATCCACAAACGAAACATGAAATCCGAAATTAAGAGCAAAAGAAGCTCAAGGTCACTCTTCTATCAAGTCCAAGAAATTTAATATTCCAGGAATACCAGCAGCATTTCTTCTCTGATTGTATTACATATTTTGGTGCACTTTGATCTGCCTTGGTGTCAACCTCCTTTTTATACTTATTGATTGATTGCAAACTAACAAATTTGATAAGGTAGTGTAGTGTGGAAGGTGACTCTGGTTCATCTATACCTCTGCCCTTCACCGCTTTTCTTTTAATAAAATATGTATTGAGCTATAACTTCCCCATTGTTCGGTATAAGTGCGAAGTGCCGGGCTTCCAAAGGCCTATTCTGAAACTTGGCTTCTAGTTGATGATCCACGTTTGGAATCTTGTCAGATTTTCTCCTATTTTTGTAGCACAAAATAAAAGAATATGGAACTCCCTTACCAATTACATCCACATCTTTTCGTACCACAATGCCTGATGTCTTTGTTTGGGAATGTAATAGAATAGAAAGAGATAATTTTAAAGAGGGCAAAGATAGTCTATAGATGAATGTTTCTTAAAATAGAAGAATTTAAGTAAAGTGTTTAGTGTTTTGTAAGTGTAGGTGTGAAGATGTTCTTGAGATATTTCAATTTATATTTTTTACAGTATTAATATACATGATTATTTTTTAAGATTCTAATATGTAAGTGAGTTGATTAATAAGTTACGTGTGTTTCAAAAATAATCTTATTGATTATAATATATTGAATGTTTATTATGTTTAGGTAATATTTATAAAAGGGAATTATAACTTTTTAGATTTAAATCAATATTATTTTTTCATAATCTTTTTTTTTTATAATTTTTTAATCTTTAACAAATTGTGTTTTCTTTTTAACTTCATTTATTATAGAATTTCATAACACATTTATTTCATATATTTAATGTTCTTAAAATGAATAAATCTTTATTTAATCATATTTTATGAATTTTAAATCACAAAATCCATCTCTTATAATTATAATTAAATTCCTAACAATTATTATATCTAAATAATATTTCTTACAAAAAATCATCTAAAAATAATAAATGTTAAAGTAAATTATTTATATATTATTATTTAAAATATATAATTAATAAAAAATGACTGAAAATTATATAATTAAGTTTCCATATATTATCACATAACAATGAACATGTTAATACTGTGAAATTTGCTTCTGCGTGTGTCTTGCTAGAAGTCGGTGTTTGTGTAAAAGGCCCTCTGGTTACGCCAACTTCTTTAGTCATCTGTAAAAGGTGATTAAATTTTGTAGTTGGTAAGCATTCCTTGTGTAAGATCTCGCTCCTGGTTGAAGAATTTTATGAATACCTGCACAGAACATCAGAACATTTGCCCAGGTTGAAGAACTTTATCAATAACTGCAGAGAACATTTGCCTTGGAAAGAATATCCTTACCAACTTTGCGTCCATTAAAATAAAACAAAATAGTTCCTACATTTCAGCTCTTAAACCATTGATACTAGAAGCTACATCATAAGACATGCAACGTCTGTACAGAGCACCAATTTGTTGCACATAAACAAGCTCAAACCGAAAGCGATGGAAGGCTTAGACACGTGTCTCCATGTCCCTTGAACCCGATTGCATAATGCATTACGCCCGCATCTCTGGTTGTGTCTTACACTTCCGCGGCGCATAGACTGGATGGAAAACTAATACCTATACTTACAGTGAATTAGAAGTGAATTGGAAATTGTCTAGGTGTCCACCGATCCTTTATTCTATTTATGTCTACTTTTATTTTGAAGGTAGCATCATAGAGGAAGTATTAGAATATAAGTATTTTTGGGATTGATTTCGATGAGTTCGTTTGGAAATTTGCGGAAGGAAAATAATTTTGGATGGTTGAAGAGTATTTTTTTGTTCTTCAAAATAAATGTAAAGAGGTTTAGTTATGGGATTGAAAAATTATTCAATTTTGTTTTGGGCTTTTAGTAATTTTGGTGGTGCTTTATAAGTGTGAAATTTGGGTTAGTAGTAATGTCAAATGGTTGCATATAGGAAAAATTCAAAAGCATTTGATCATAAGCGAATTGAAACTTAAACATCAGTTCCCTACGAGATTCTTCTGATTGGAACAGGTGCAATTCCTATAGAAGCCATTGCTATGGTGTGTCTTTTAAGTTATTTAGAAAAAATTGATGGAAACAAATCACTAGCTCAATGTTGTATTTAATGATGTCTTGGGTGAAGGAAGGTAGGTGGATGAAGAAATGACACATTTACTTGAATGTTTGTCTTAATAATAGTAAAAAAATTAAGGCTTTTGTTGTTGAGAAATTTCGCAAGGCTATGTGGGCAAAGATGGATGGGAGAAAGAAGAGGTAGTACCTTGAAGTTCTTAACCCCAACATGGACCATCGACAAAAGGCCTATATAGAGGACAATATCTCATGGAGGTCAAAGATTCTCATTGCGCAGCTGAGGACTAACTCACATCATTTTCGGTGTGAAATAGGGAGGTGTAAAAGGCCAAAAGAAGTTTGGGAAGAGAGGGTTTGTATCTTGTGCACAATGGGGTTGTGGAAATTGAATAACACTTTATTTTAGATTGCAAAGCGTACAATGAAACTAGAGGCAACTACAAAAGTAGTTTAACAACTTTTTTTCGAGATTTGTCCAAGAAAAAAATTTGATGGAGAGAATGGGAGAGCTCATTATTTAACTAAATTGCAGAAGCTCGACACTTCACAACACAAAAATAGTGGGGTCTATTGTCCCATAGGCTATCTTTGGCCTCATGGATGTTAAAAGTCTTCTATTTTGTTCTATTATATTCTCTTGAGTGGTCTTTTTCCTTTTCCTTGTGCAAAATGAGGCACAACCAAGCATTTAAATGTGAAATTTAATGTCAACTTGAAATGATTGAGCTATTTTTTATTTTTTTCCTAAAGTTGAACCGCGTTTGAGGAGAAATAAAATGAAAGGAAAGTTTTTAATTTGAGAGTTGAATTGCTCAACAACAAATAAAAGTTTCAACCAACAATCAATTTTTATTTCTAATTGCCTTCTATTTTTTTTGGTTGATCATGGATTTTTTGGTAAAAATTTTGATCAAGTAATTTGTTGTTTTTGTTATCCACTCCTCTTTGAACAAAACTGTTAAAGATTCTACTTTTAGACTTTTAGAGTATTAACATAATTGATTTGTATTTCTATATATGCCATACATTTTATAATGCAATGTCATTCTACTTCCATTGATCTTGGCATGCAAAGGCGATAACCTCGGTTAGCTCACTTTTCTTTAGGTATTTTTTACCTCCTTGTTTTGTACCTAAAATGATGCGAGTTAGTTATTTGTTGGACTATTAGAATTTTAGCTTTCCATTATATTTCAGCTCCTAATAATGATTTTGCTTGTGGTCACATGTAGGATTGAATTGCTTGATATAATATATTCTATTTAATTCAAATCGTTTTGTCTATACGATTACTTTGACTCTCTATTACATATATTTTGATTTCTATATTTGCATTTAGAAACTTTTATATATTAATTCCTCATTTATTCATCTACTTAATACTTTACTTCATCCACATTTTTTTTTCTATTTAACTTTTCCTCCATTGCTATTTTAGACCAGCAGTGTCCTTTCATATTTTATAACCTCTTCAAACTACCTAGCAGCCAAATCATTACCACCACATCAATTGATAAGGCTCCAACTTAGACCAAAATGATAAGATTGGTGGACAAAATCCATCTGGCAAATCAGCTATCATCTTCATCATCTTCTCGTTTTGGAGATTTATTGGCCAAATTGCAGAGGCTTGTGGATATGGGGGACGGGTGGTGGAAGGAATTCAACAATAACAGGGAGAATGGTGGGTGGGGATCCACATTTTGATGGTTCATCTCAAAACAGGGCAATGTTTTCAGAAGATAATTCATTGTTCGCTGAGCTGTGGTGTGTCTTTGATTGGTAGCAGATTTGAGGAGTTTGTTCCTACTGCAGACCATGTTGCTAACAGCTAAGGAGGTAAAACAATGGGAGTTATTCTTGAAGGAAGCTTTTGAGAAACTAGAATCAGGGGCTGAGGAAGAAGCTATTGATCATGAAAACATGCAGAGATTTGTCTACCCCATTACAGGGAAACTTGAACATGATATTTATGGATGCTATGATCAGACAAATTTGCATTACCAAACTGCCACCAGTGCTAACCCAGAAAGTCCTCTTTTTCTTTCAAACTATGCTCAATTTCTGTATCTTGTGACTTAAGACTATATGACAGGCAAAATCTTTTCTTACAATTTTCTTAGAGAAAATATACAGAGGATGAGAGAGAAAATTGGTTGTGTCAAATTTTGGTTTCATACTGAGTATTTAGCTGTGTTTAGTCTTCAACATGTTAGAGATTAAAATGAAAATGAAAATTAAGAGCTTTTCATTGATGTCTTTGGGACAACAATTTAAGGCACAAAATGCTTGCAGAATCAAATTCAAATCTATCTGAAGTTGTTTAAGTTTAAGAACATCTTTAATGCAATTACCTAGCTATTTGGGATGAAAGCTCAATAGATTGGGTGAAGTATTTTTCTGATTGAGTATCACCTAACCTGGCTGTAGAACTGAAAGATAAAATTTGTATATAAATAAAATTGAATCATCACGTTTCATATCAACACCAAATTGTATATTTAGCATATTTTGGATTGACTGATAGTCTTCCACAAAAATTGGGGGTGCTTACAACATTTTCAACTCTTTTTTAGAGAGTTTTGTTTATTTTTAAATAGAGTTTTTAATAAAGAATTTCTTTTTAAAATATTGTACATATTAATTTTTTTTTACCTAAACAATTAGCTGTTTTGAGTTTCTGGTCATAATTTTAATCTGATATTTGAGTTGATCTAGTTTTTTGATATGTTATTCTTAATTAAATATTAGAAATTTTCTTTAAATTTTATCTCTTCTTATTGTATATTTAATTTTCTATTATGGAATTTAGTGAACTGTCTTATTGCAGATCTTTATATTTTTGCTTTTTATGTTCTTTTATTTTTTTAAAACTATTTTTAAGTTTTTAATTCTCCTTTCTTTTACATAGTAGAAGTTACAAAAATATTATGTTTTAAGCAAGTTATGGTTATTTTATTATAGATTACAATTATAAGATTGTCATCTTATTTTCTCCCATCAAACCAATATTTTTATGTCATTGGAAAGATTTTTGGCATTCTAATTTTATTTAATGTATCTTCAATAAGGGGTAGGGGCCCTAGCTTGGTTGACTAAACCTTTCCTGTTGCAGGAGGTTGGTCATGAGATCTAGTCTCCCCCACCCTTGTGGTACCGGAGGGTGTGTTGCGTGTCACGTTAAAAAGTTTACCAACCTCATTTCATTTCAAGTACAAAAAAATATAAAAAAAATCATTTCCCATATAAAGTTTTGGGTTGATAGAGATTCAAAAGGACGAAGTTTTGGGTTGATTGAGATTCAAAAGAACACATCAAATTTATTTCAATCAATAACCTTTTACAAAACAAAATGTTTACTAATATATGTTGTTTGATAGAATAATAAGTATAATTTTTTAATACAAATAAAAAAATTGATCTTATTAGCTATATCATTTTCTCATTTCAATTTTCTCTAAAGAGATAAGAAATTATAAAAACTTTGTTATTCTTTTCCTTACAACTTGCATGCATTGAAATCAAGAAGGAAATATGTAGATAGCATCAATTTAATTGTTGAAATTGAATTAAACTATTTCTAATTGTGACATGATATTTCGTCTGTCTTAGAATTTTGTATTTAGTATGGGTTCAATTATTTGGTTGAATAAAATTATTAAATTGAAATAGATTAAATTAAATTAAATTAAATTTATAAATAATCAAATAGAAATAGATGATATAATAGCGTTGAAGAAAAATAACATTTAATAGACTTCAATTTTTTTCTTGAATTATTATAAAAAACAAGATAATTATTATTATCTTATTATTTAAATTCTTTAGGAATTCTTTTGGAGATAGGAAGTTATATTATTGTTCACATTTATTAACTTAGATAATGTTGTGGTTAATTATTGTCAAGAAATTAAATTATTTTTCTAAGTTCATTCACTCAATCTCTCAATTTATTTATACATCAAATTATATTATATTATTTAATTTTAATTATGAAATGAATTAATTTAGAAATTAATTAACCTTGGATGTATTTGAGTTAAAGTTTATAATAATAAACATTATTAATTTTCATTCAATAGATTTAAATCATGTAAGTCACTCTAAGACAACAATAAGTTCTCCTTTTAGGTAGGAAGTCTAGAAGAAAAAACATCACTCATGAATTTTCGTTGTCATATCATTCATGACAATATTAACACCTTATTAGTTATCTTTGTCTTTCTAAGGTATTATGATTGAGGTTCTACTACATTCGATTACGTTGTTTATCCTTCACCTTGCATGTGTACCCTCATTTTATGGCATGTGCAACAACATCAAGTACACATTCACACATTGTGAGTGATGTAAACCTTAGTATTAAGATGCTGTATTAAAAAAAATAAGTTGCATTGTGTTTGTGTCCATTTGTACATATATGTATTGGTGGGTATGATAATTTGCATGGAGTTAGGGCATTGATTTTAATTTCTATTATTTGTTCTGGTTTCTTATGTAGACATTTTGGTGAACAAATAATAATAATTAAAAGAAATATTTAAAACTAATGTCCTAACTCCATGCAACCCTTTGATTGGGAATTATGTGGATATGCTCTTGATAATGTTGATATGTGGTTGCTTTCATTTTGCCAACAAAACATTAGCATTCGTTAGATTATGGATTGGAGGATGAATATATAGATTTTTGGAGGGTTGGATGGATTTCTTAGATTTGATATTGAATCATGAGTTTCATCCATGATTGATGGATGTGACAGGGAGAGGTGGCAATCATGGGTGAGTTGAGAATTGTTCAATTTTTATTTTTAATTTGTGATTTTTGAGTTGACTGTGTTGATTGGTTTTTTAACTAAATTGATTGGTGAGTTATGAGAGTTAGGAGTTGATTATTTGTATTAAATTGTTAACTAAGTGCATATAAGAGTCAATTGATTGCATGGATGGGTCAGCTAATTTGACAAATTCATTAAGTGAGTGCTTGAATGAGTTAAGGGATTTGATTAATTAGTTGACTAATTAAATGAATGAGTTAACTAATTTTGATTGATTAAGTAAATAAGGTGGAATTTGAAAATTTAATTATTTTATTTATAATGTGAGAATAGGAGGTAGATTTTAAGTTTTTAAATTATTTATTTATTTAAATAAATGTGGAAAATCAACTCACTTTAATTAAATAATAGGAATTATCTAATTAAATGACAATGAAAGATTAAATAGATAATAAAATAATAATGAATGTAAAAATGATAAAATTATAGTAGGTATTGGAGAATTATATTTTTTATTAAATAAGTGGGAAACAAGGGTCTTGACCCTTTACAATGACTGCCAAAAGACAAGGCAAAACAAGCCTAAGTTGGTCAAAATCAACAAATAAACAACACAACCAAAATATATCTAGATACATTTACAACCAAACTGCCAAAAAACAACAAATGAATGAAAGAGTTGGGAGGGCCCCAATTAGACAATGCTAGGGCTAGAACAAATTGGCCTTTTACCCAAAACTTGAGCATGAGTTTGAGAGAGTGAATTAGGAAGTCCTTTCTTCCTTCTTCTCACAACAATCCAAGTGACATTATCTTCCAATTTCTCAAAACAAGGGGAAGTAAGGGGATTCCCCCATAGAGTGCTCAACAACATGCAAAGAGAGAGCCATAGAACAAAGAGGTGAAAGGTGACCTTCCACCCCAAGAGTATCCAAGGGTTGATTCAAAGCAATGGGAAAAATGTGCTATGAGGTCAGACCAAGAGGTTCCCATAGGGGTCCAAAGGACACATCAGAGTCACACTAGAAGATAAGGACTCAACATCATCTAGCGAGGAGTCATTTGATAAAGAATCAGGAGCATGAATGGTCAAGTTATCTTCATTAGCATTTTTTCACTAAGGAGAAGTTCCCTTACAACGTGAGAGAGGATAATCCATAACCAAGTGATTGGTGGAGAATAATGATGATTTCCGAAGGGGAGATCCTCATAATCAAGAGGTTGGGTACAAGGCCTTTCTCCAACCATCAAAACCACATCCTTGAAAATAGGCTTGGAGATGTCAATGTCCACCAAAATATGAGAAAAAGTAGAGTGGTCCAGGTAGGAAGTGGAATCATCAATTTTCAAGAATCAACCAATGGAGTTTTCTATAACTCATAACATGAAACCTCCCAAAAATGAAGGGGGACGTTTAGAAGTCTAACCCACATTAGGTGCACATTTAGAAGCTTAGTAAGAGGGTTAAAGGAAGTTGACTAAGGCTTAATGGAGAGAGAGTGCTCTTTCCAATCCCATTTCTTACCCAACACCAAATTTATATCCTTAGAAGAGGCAAAGGAGCCAATGAACAACCTTTAGCATAGGGGGAGAGCTCAATCTTACCCACCAAAGGCCTCTAAGAATCCAACACCCAATTGTGAAGGTCAAGAAGAGAATGCCAAAGGTTGTAGAATCTACATACCAGACCCCTACATTGGTACAAGTGCTCATTTTCCACCATATCCTGACCACAATCTACTATCAAGGATGATTTGACAAAATGGATATGATGATTTTTCTTCCTCAATGGATGAGAAACACCATTTCTAGCCACATGAGCAAAGATATGTCCACTACCTATAATAGCAAGAATCATAGGGGGACACAATCAACAACCATGAAACCAATGATAGTAGGTGAGCCAACCCTATATGAAGTGACACCAAAGTACCCAATCATAGCAACATCAATAGACCCAACAAGGGGAGCCAAGATCTAATGGAAGGAGAACCAAATTCCATAGGGGGAGAAGCACCACCCAACAATGTGCCATGGTTGCTCGTCAAAACAAGTGGGAACAAGTAGTTTGAAATGTCAATAATAAACGAGAGCATCAAGGCAACGGATGGGAGAGCCATAATCATTTAAATTGCCTAGTTAGGAGAATGATGTTAATAGTAGTGGAAGTAGAATTATTCTAGTGTTTATAATGAATAATTATTCAAATCCTTAGCCCAAAGAAATTTTGGGATATTGACATAATGCATCAAGGATATAACCATTTTCATGATGGTTAATTTTTTCTTTCTACCGCATAATATTTTTGAGGGGAGTAAGGAGTTATAAGGTCCCTTTGAGTCCCACATAAGGAAAAAATTGTAAAATAATTTGTTTATAATATATTTTTTCTCATTATCTATTCTTAAGTTTTTAAATTTAGATTATTAGTTTTTGTCAAAGTGTTTAACCTTGAAACTAGAAAGGACCTCTTTATTTTTTAAAAGATAACATGGGAAAATAAAATTTGGTATAATCATTAGTCAAACTTAGGGTATGAAGAGATCCACTTACAAAAGGGACTTGCAAAATTTCCCATTATGTCACTCTTAACTAATTCTAGGGGTTAGTATAATTGTTGATATGATTTTTCTTAAAGGATAAAGTGTGTTGTTTACCTAGCAAGCATTATTTGCAGTCTTCTAGTTTTCTTTTAATTCTAGGTAAACCAACCAAAAGATCATTATTTAACATATCATTCAAACTTCTAATATTTAAATGATCTAACCTTTCATGCCATAATTGTGTCTTGTGTCTTGTTTGGATTGAAAGATAATTTTGATTTACAAAACCATTGAAGACTTAAAGGTCATTATTATAAATTATTTGGGATATTATGGATTCATTTTGATCTCTGATAACGTAGTTACCTTTAGGGATAATTATTTTATAATTTTATGTGTGAGTTTAGAGTCATAAATAATATTTTTTTTCTTAATTTAGGAACAAATAGAGCATATTTTATGAATTTATACACATTTTTTAATTTTATTTTCCCTTTTTCTCTTATGCTTAAGTTATATTTGTAGAGAATTATGTAGGTGACATATCTTCCTTTTTTTATTGTTATTAATGTGCAATTATAGCAAATGGTTTTCACCTTTAAATTTATCATCTAATAATGCACACATGCCATTGAATTGAAGAACGTGTATCAATGAGCACGTGATATCTAATCATGACAAGTTAGCCCCATTAAATGGTGTGTAGGGGTTTTAGATGTAGAATTATAGAAATTTTTCTCAATCGCCACCATTGGTCCTAATCATCTTAAGGGCCAATTTTATATTACAATAACCTCTAGTAGTGGGGTTTACCCTTGTCAAATTAAATATTTTGGATATGCAATCCCATACCAAATACCATGTGGCATGCTACTAGGATTTTAAAAATAAGGTAGAGACCATTTGGTTAGGAACAACATGAGTTGTCTAACCTAGTATGATCAATTCTATTTGATAACTAGTAAAGTGTAATGCCATTTTATATTGTTCATCAATTGTGATGGAATTTGGTGGTTCAATTTTAGTATCTACAATGTCTCCTTGACATCCTACTCAATCCTACATAAATATTTTATATCAATAGGGAGTCTCAACTATTGAGAGTTAGAACTTGATCATGGGTACCATATGTATTTGTGTTCAACTAACCTCCTCTGCATTGTTTGGGACATAAAATTTCACCTACCTTAGAATGGCCTAGGACACCCTAGAGGGTTAAAAAACATTTTCTCATTGATTAGCGCTCATTTTAGATATGGTCTAACCACCAATAGGGGTATTAATTCTCATCACCTTGCCTAGTCCCATCCTCTCAATTTTATAGATGTATCTTCTCTCTCGTGGCTATCAAAATTTGAAATTTAAATTTTGGGAGAAGAGTCTTTATTATGGGTTGGGAATTCTCTATAAATGGCCTTTTTTCCTATTTTGGATAGGGGATGTTCTATATTGATGTAATTTTGAGTCTTAGATGCAGAACATTATCTTATTTGGTGACCAAATAGATGAACCTCCATGTATGTGTCCAATATTAGATATATTAGTGATTGTTTATTATTATTAGAAGCATTAATACAAGAGGCTATTACTTTATAGGTTTTAATTCTTGTTTATGAGTATGATTTATCTGATGCATATATGTTTTATCTCTAACAATTACTATTACCCATGTTATTAAGCTTTGATATGGTTGTAAGAAGAAATCTATTTGGTGCAAGCCTTTTCATTTTGTGTTATTTTATTTCCTCCATCCCTCATCCCTTTTCATCTTGAAACTAGACTTAGGTAGAGTAGGTAAGGAGCTTAAGTTATAATCCTAGAGATTGATCTACAAGTCACATACCATGCTTGGTGGTATTGTGTGGTACATTTATCTTGAACAAGATATTTAGATCATCAAGAATTTTTGGCATGCTTAATGGGACTTAGATCCTACAACTAACGAAGTCTTGGCGAGTTCTTGATCTCTCAATTATTGAATATTCTATTATCACTTAATGGGTTTATCTTAGACGACTTAGAAGTATATGAACCTTGGAAACCCAACTAGATATGGAATAAGAGCTAACACATATTCTAGTACAACCCTTGTCTCTACTCCAAGGAAAATAACACCACTCATATTCTAAACACATTCTCAAATATTGTCAATAAATCCTCAATCGGCTACTAAACAACCACCAAGGTTTTTCCCTAAATGGAATTATATAGGTCCTCTTATATCCCCATCTACTTATTGTATGGGGAATAATCTTAGATGCTACCTTGCACACTCTCTCACACTTCACAATTGAAGATTCACTTAATCCTATTAAACATTTTCATGACATAAGGAATCACTACAGATGCATACCATTATTGAAGAAAGAATTACACTAAATATCTTGGCCACTTCATTCAAAGAAAACATATTTATTGGTATATATATCTAGCTCCATTATTAATCAATAATTGGGATAGGTTGGGTTAGTTTTTTATCAATAAGTTCAAAGATAAGGGAGATTTCACATCATTGCCAAAACAACTCCCAAGCATCAAATGTGCTCCCATAAAGATGGTAGATGAATTCAATAATAGATATAAGAATACATGGAAATAATTCATATAAGGTTTTGACCCCCATTAGGTATGTCCTACACATTATTTGAAAGCAATAAATTATAATTTTCTAATTATGGTCAAGTTAAAAGGATGAAACACACTCCCATATACCTATAACACTATCATTATTTTTTAGAATAACCCGATTCAAATAATAAGGTTTACACCTAGACCCCATATTCCATTGTCTCCAATTATATAGCCTCCCAAGCATCAAATGTGCTCCCATGAAGATGGTGGATGACTTCAATAATAGATTAAAGAATACATGGAAATAATTCATATAAGGTTTTGACCCCCATTAGGTATGTCCTACACATTATTTGAAAGCAATAAATTATAATTTTCTAATTATGGTCAAGCTAAAAGGATGAAACACACTCCCATATACCTATAACACTATCATTATTTTTTAGAATAACCCGATTCAAATAATAAGGTTTACACCTAGACCCCATATTCCATTGTCTCCAATTATATAGCCTCCATACCAACCTCCTCTTAATTCACAACCTACAAGCCACTAATTGGCTATGAATCTCCTTCTAGCCCCAATGCCTAAGCCAACCCTAAATATCATTTTATTGAACCATAAATCCTCAATGACCTTGATGAGATATAAAAATTACTTATAAATGTGTATAATAAGGTTACCACTCTCAAAATATAGCATAATATTTAGAGGACCATATTCTCAAGAAGCCAATTCCCCAAATGCAACAATATAACCCTTAGAAAAATCAATGTTATAGGATTATCTTTCAAAAGAACCATGGATATCAATACATGCTTATATTTTAAAAAAATAGAGCCCCCAATAAAAATTGTAATCAATTGGTTCATGTTGAGAGCTTCCTCTTTAGCAAATTATACACAATCCTAACTAAGAGCTAATTGTTATGCAAAATAACTATGTTGAGGAATCTAGCATGTGGTGCTACTTCTTGTTCAATTACCATGCTTCTACCACATCCCTCATAATTATTAGTCACAATTTTCCCCTCTTCCTAGCTAAGCTCAAAATAATAATTGAAATGGTTAAATGAAAAATGTGCAGACAAGCCCCAAATTATCTACTTAGAAGAAAATATTGGCAACCTCTAGGAAGATTGTGAAGCTTTCACAACCCTAATTTTTACCATGTATCATTACTTATATACAAGTTTTATTTTATTGTATATACTTTAATTACTATGTTGATATACAAGTAATGTGGTTTTAGTTGTCCTAATCATGAGATACAACTAATATTTTTCAAAAATATAAATGATGTTGAATGACACATTTTATAGCAATTATTAATGTTGTGAACAATTTGATTATAGTTCATATTTTAAAAAATCCAGACTAACTATAATTTCTTGTTATGTGAGTGTGACATGACAGGTATTGACACTCTCATTAAGAGAGAGGGTATCACTAGAAAGAAGATTCTAGCAATCTAAGGATGACATGTCATGAAAGACCCTACATGTATACAAACACATAGTAACATATAGAATAATTGCATTTTTTGTAAGATAAATTTTACCTAATTGACGTGTCTACATATGTGAAGGACAATAGATTTTTTTATTAGATTAGGAAAATAAAAAATTATGTTATTAGATAATATTGTTACATTATAAATGTCAGTATAAATAATACATTCTAACATTTTTTTTAAGAAAAAGGTTTAAAGTTTATTTTCTTAAAATATTTAAGAATAATTTAATACATGATATTATGGAATAAAATATTTATAGTTTTAAAAACCTTTAAATGGAGGCATGTGGCCGCAGATGCCTTCAAAAAGGAAACATTTATTAAAATTCTTGTATTCTTTCCTTCGCGTAGCAACAAAAAGAGGGATTTAACCTTTGATTTTGTGATAGAAAGAAGAGAAAATAAAATCAAGAACTTGTGCTATGCTAAGTAAATCTCTTCACTATCATTATATTTTGCATTTCAGAGGTAAGATAATTTAATTGTATGCTCTCCAATTTTATTATTATTTGATGTATGAATATGTGATTGGAAAATAAAACTAGTTAATAATGGAATTAATATATTTTAAAAGTAAAAGTATGATTTAAATTTTTATTTGATTAGTATTGTGTTGTCATTTTAAATATTTAATTGGTAAATTGTATTATTAGTGAAATTGGGCACATTACAATGTTGGGTGACTAGGTTGTAGCACATGGGATGGTTGGAAAAATATCAATAAGTTCTATTTTCCCATTTAGTAGGGCAACTAGGTTGAAGCATAGTAGTTCATCTTGATAACATAAAACAAAACAAAAGTTAACCCTATTACACTATTTGGTGACCAAATATGGTTGCATAAGGTTGGTTGCTAAATTATTTTTGAGCGTTGGAAATTAGAATTGGTAACACAATTTTTCATGTCCTGATTATGATCATAAAACTCCTTTCCATTATATTAAAAATAGGCATTGACATTCTTTTACCCTACACATTGTTTTGGATGCAAGTCTACAAAATAACGAAATTGCATCTCTTTACATGCATTTTTTTTGATATTTAGTGTCAATTGATTTTAAACTTCTAAATGACTATAAATTTGATCAATGAAACATTTGTTGCTCTTAGAAATATAAAGTATAGTGCTATATAAAAATCAAGCATAATTGACTAATTAAATTAGGCTGATAAGAAGAATAATATTGTTGAATATCTTGAGCAAAAAAATTGATATCAATCCAATATGAAGTACAATGTTATTAACAAAATTATGCATAATAGGACAATTTACTTAGGACAAATAATGTGTACCCTTTTTTGTAAAATCTAGCTTGATGTTGTTATAACCAAGCCATGTAATATGCAAGGTTGTGTTTATAACAAAGTAGCGGTTCTTTATTTTTCAAGACTATAAGAGAGTTTAATCCTATAGATAAGAGGCTTAAGTTAATGGTGGTTATGAATATATTCATGACTTTCTATAACTCCTTATAGTAGCCATGAATGAAACCATAGCTAACATTTAACTCATGAATTTTAATTATGTTGAATAAAAATGAGAATATATGTGTAGCTAAATATTTTCTTTTGGGTTATACTTGCAACACACAAAAAAAGTTATATATATCTATTACACACGAAGAGATATTATAACATAGAGATATATGTCATAGATGAAACACTTGAAATTATAACAATTGTCTATCTTGTGAAAAAGGAAATATGTTTGGAATTATTAACTAGTTAGACCATGGAAACTATGTATAAATAATGTTTACTTTGTCAATGTTTTTTTACTTACACATCTTTATTGGTTGTTCCAAAGGGACTTTCATACTATTGAATTATCTTGGAAATAAAAATTGCATGTATTGAAAGAGTTTCTAAAGTGGCTTTCAAGTTAAACTTGAGTGTTTTAAGAAATAAAATTACTTTTTCCAAAGATATTAATTCAAATAATTAGAGTAATGAATTTTTTGAATTAACTTAATTTACTTCATGTGTAAAATGAAATTTGCATATATATACACACATATATATACACATATATATACATATACATGTATATACATATACATGTATATACATATACATATACATGTATATACATATACATATAAATTGCATGTATTGAAAGAGTTTCTAAAGTGGCTTTCAAGTTAAACCTGAGTTTTTTAAGAAATAAAATTACTTTTTCCAAAGATATTAATTCAAATAATTAGAGTAATGAATTTTTTGAATTAACTTAATTCACTTCATGTGTAAAATGAAATTTGCATATATATATATTTTTACATATATATACACACATATATATACACATATATGCATATACATGTATATACATATACATATACATATACATACATACACACACACACATATATATATGTTGCTTGCGAGCATTAAATAGGTTGCACAATGTTAGTTATATCATGATTGCACCAATTTTCAAGTGTGGTGGCCACAATTAGCTAGATTCTTTGTGATTGGTCAAACTTCTCTTGGCGAGTAGAATGGGGAAGCCTATGGCTAATGATGATCTCTTTCTCTTCGTAGGTTGTGAAGAAGAGAAACAAAAAAGAGATTTTATTGTACAAATTGCTATTACACACAAGTGTTTGTGTATCTATCTATTATGTGATATAAAAAATCTTGAGAAGTGTATGTGATTCTCACTTAATTGATTTTCCCTATCAATTGTAATATTTTATCTCTTTGTATTGATGTGAAAAGAGCATGAACACTATGATTAATTTTGATAGCATATGGTGTTATTCATTATTCATACAAAAAATGATATAATAGTTCATGTGTACATAATTTGGTATTATTCTTGATGTTGTAATGACATTATTCTCATAATGAATGTTTTATTGTGGAGCATCTATGGATGTTGTTGCAAAATCCAATCAAAATTAATGATCCAATATCAATTTTGGAATACCATAGGTTCAATCTAAATTTTCACTAGAGATTAAAAAATAGAAGAAAAACTCATGCAAAGAAAGAAATGTGAAGTGTACAAAAGGGAGAAGAAATTTATTTTTTGATAAATCTTCTACATTAACTTCTAAACCTACGAATACAATTAGTGCCAAGAAAAATTACCTTGGAACAAATAGGCCACTAGAAGCTCCTTCAAAGTAAAGTCAAATATTCTACCCTTTATTCGAGAGGTTGAGAGTATATTGGGAACCTAATATGAAGCAACCAATGCAATCAATAAACAGTTTTGATATTATTGATCAATTGAAGAGGTCTATAGTCAACATGACACTTTGCAAAGTGCTCTTCATACCAAAGAAAATGAAATTTTTAGAGGGTACATTGAAGAAGTAAAAGACATAAAGTAAGCAAAATAATCAATCTATAGATGCATTAGATGGCATGTTGAACCTACCTAACATTTTTTATATTACAAGAATTTAGGTAAGTAAAGCTAAACCAAGATAATTGTACTTGACAATGATATACAAAGATAATGTAATACCCCTCCATTTTGTTTCTTGTTCAAGTTGCTTTATGCTATGTTTGGTTGCAATTACTTTGATACTAGATACATTTTGTTATGATGTTTTGATCGCTACTACTGAGCGACAACTATTATTGTGGGATGTAGTTATTTGATTATTGTTTCACATGCATTATGGATTAATGATGTTGTAGAGTTAACATGAGATGTTATTATGAAATTACTAGATTATGATGGAAGTGTCAGTTTCGATGACTGTATTGGTGAAGAGGATGGTTTCACATCACTCGCTTGCGAGCGCCCTGCGAATCCATAATTCCTTCTTCACGGTGTGTATTATATGCTGGATATATTGTATGATGTTGTTTACTTGGTTGCAGGATTGCAGGTACATGACATCGACTCCACCTGGTTTCACAGGTTTGAGCGCATGTCGATCCAACGGTTAAGTTGAACGGGAGATAGTAGCTAGGTAACATGTGTCAAGTTTACACCCTAGCCTTAGTGTGTCGTCAGTTGTGTGTGTCGAGTCATTGTCTGTCTTGCTTTGATGTTATTTAATTATGAAATTTTTGATTTGGAAATAGATATTTAGAATAATTGCATTTAAATCATGTTGATGGTTATTTAATTTAAATAATGCAATGTGGATAAAAGTTTATATTTAAATTAATTAATTATATTTAAATTATTTAATTAATTAAATTTAATCCAAGGGGGTTGAGTTTAATTATTAAATAATTAAATTAATTAATTAAACGTGATGCAAGAGAATGAAAGGAAATAAAAGAATTAAAATTAAATTTGGAATTTAATTTCAACATGTGGGAATTAAATTAGAAATTGTAATTAAATGTTTATTTGAGAAATTAGTTGCAACTTTGAAAATTAATTTATTATTTTTCATTTTAAATTGAAAGTGGGTTTTCGAAAATTGAAATTGAAATTGAAATATCTAATTTGCATGCAATGTGAATTAGTGTTGTAAAAATTGAAATTGAAATATCTAATTTGCATGTAATGTGAATTAGGGTTGTATTAGGTATTTGTGATTTATAAAAAATACATGTTTTAATTTTAGGGCAAAAAGTTTTTTAGAAAAATACATTTTTACAACAAAGAAGAAATTTTGGAAAATTTGCACAAGGGTTTGAAGAAAGTTTGATTGTAGAATTGATTGAAGGAAAGATTGTTTGCATTTGTTGGATTTTGGATTGGATTCATTGGAGGATTGAAGAAAATTCAGGAAATCTTTGGAGGAGGCTTGCATCAGAAATTCATCTCTTCCTGTAGCTTCTTGTACCAGGTTTTCCTCTTTGTGTTTTATTGTTCTTGATTGTTTTTCTTTAAAATAGTAATGATTAAAGATTTGTTTGTTAAATCTGTTTTAGAAAATAAATTTGATATTAGAAGAAAAGAATTAAACAAATTTACAGCCTTTGCTTGTGAAAATTCTTGAGTGAAAATTGTGAAAACCTTAGTTGAATTTAAATTATTTGGGGAAATCGATTTTGTTGTTATTGAAATCAAACATAGAGATTGAACAATGCATTTAGAATGTTTTTAGAAAATGAAACCTTCTGTTTATTATTAAAAAATGGATTTTAAAATCTGCAGTATAGTTATATTTTTCATGGTAAAATGGTTTGGTTGCGTCGTCTATAACTTCACTTTCACAAACTGAGTTGTCAGGAAATTTAAAGGGTTTTTGCATTTTAAAATTTTCTTACCCCTGTCCAAAAATCGCAAATACCCAGATCGTAGTTTTTGAGTTATACTTGAAACATGAGACTGCTGTTAAGTTATTTTCCCATGGCTGCTCTGAAAATAAAATAATAATAAATTGATATTTATAAATATTAATATTTTATGTATTGTTATTATAATATTAAAATATTATTTAATAATATTTTATATTATAATTGATAATATTAAAATATTATATTTATTTATATTATTTTAAATAAAATTTGTATATTAGATTAGTGGAATTAAAATTATAAACGTATGGGAAATTATTGTTATTTTAAAATGGCATGTTAAAGTTTAATTGAAGGAGTTAAATATTTGATTTAAAGAATGCATAATTTAAAATTTAATTGTGGAATTTAAATTCATATGTAAAAGGTCCAATTATTAATTTGGTTTAATTGGAAAAATATATTTATATTTTGGAATATTGATGATAAGGGATATTTTAATTTGAATTAAACAAGTTGATATTCTGTAAAGAATAGAAGGTATGTTAATGATTAAATATATTAATTTATATTTAGTATATATATATTGAAGGTATATATCCATTTGAGAGAATAAATAATATTTTATATTATTTTATTCCGTTGTTTGCAAATTGGGTATTATTAGTGTTCTAAAAAAAATGATTAGTGTATATGGAAAATGGATAGAGAAACAATATGTTATTATATTAAAGTGACTGAATGTTTTAAATAGAAAATTGAATGAGACGTAAGATTTGGTTAGGAAATGGAAAGAGTTTACTTGCATGGATTTGTGTCAATTTAAAAGTAAATTAAGAAGTTGTTTTATTGATGAGGTAATCAATTATGTTATTTAATTAATTTCTATTTAGATTAATTCAATAATTGTGATTGGATTATGAAAGAGATATGGATTTAGTATATCCAAAAGTAGTATCTTCCTCATGATTATCTTAAAGGATTTAATTCTCTGTATTCAATAAAGGGAAGTAAGTTTAATTGTTCTAGATTTTCAATAATGAAAAGGGAAATAGGGGTTATGATTATTTTAGATGATCTAGTTATCGTGTCTTTGACTTGTCAACACTACCTATTGAATGAGTATGGATTTAGGAAATCCAAATATTAGATTTGATTAATGACTTGAATGCTTTGGTTGCTATGTTGTCAAGTTGCATTGTTGGTTTTGGGATTTAGTGTTAGTCTTAAATTATAAGTCTTCCAGAAAAACTTAGAGGATAAGGGTTGTTGAATCTTTATGCCATCCAATTGTTTTCTTTTGGGTAGTGCATGGCGTCTTTTCAGTTTTACCCAATTTTCATGAACGGGGATGTTTGCACCTCCTTGGTTTAGGAGCGGATTATGGGATCCGTGTCTCCTTGTATGGAGTGACCTTGTTATGTGGTTTCATCTTGTTGCCTCCTACAAAAGAAGTGGACTATGTGTTTGTTGCCTCCAAGATGTTTGGAGTGAGATCTTTTGTACCTCTTGTGAAAGGAGTGGAGTATGTGATTGTTGCCTCCAAGATGTTTGGAGTGAGTTTCTATTATTTGTATCCTCCTGGTGTTGGAGTGGTTATGATTCCTAGTTTGTATGCACTTGTGTTTCCCTTGGTGATTGGTTGTGAGTGCGTTGTCCATTAGAAGAGTGGCTTTTGATAGGGGCCAGAGCCCAAAGTGGTAAACCGGGTAACCTTCAAAAGTGAGTTAATCAAGTGATAATTAAATAATGTACTTAAAAGATTAGGACTAACTTCTCACTAATCAAGATAATTTAATCCTCACTCATAGACACAAGGGCTTGTTTAGACTTGGGATGAGTGAGAAGGCCTGGAATGACAAGATCAACTATCTTGTTCTTGCAAGAGGTAGTTGATTCCGCATGAGTGAGTATGAGTGCCGGGATTCAGTTGAGGCCAC
Source organism: Sequoiadendron giganteum (assembly GCA_007115665.2). Taxonomy (NCBI): domain Eukaryota; kingdom Viridiplantae; phylum Streptophyta; class Pinopsida; order Cupressales; family Cupressaceae; genus Sequoiadendron; species Sequoiadendron giganteum. The sequence continues at coordinate 692,978,877 of CM021100.1, read as the reverse complement.
CAGGATTACTTGTGCCGGAGCCTATGAAGAATTCTCAGAGGAGATCTCATGACAAACCTTGCGATGACACTTTATTTATGACAACTGTTGTTAATTATTTTATGTGTATGGTTATTTGAACATACTTGATCTACTTTATATCTGGAAGCAATGTGACCTATGTCAGTGATGTTGGAGTTGTACTTGTATTGTACTTGATTTGTACTTGTATTGTATTTGATTTGTACTTGTATTGTACTTGAGTTATACTTGTTTTGTACTTGTATGATGATTGAGTTGTACTTGTTAGTTCATTTGTTTGGTTATGTCAATATGAGTCTACCTTTGATTAGAGGTAGTAGAATCTTTGTCCATGTTACTTTGTTACTATCTCCTAGCATGGGGGGTGGGCCTTCGGGTACCACATTGGTAAGGTGGAACATGCACCAAAACCGTTGGGTCCCCATCGATCTTCAGTACTTGGTGGCGAGACATCCAGATGGACAGCTCGTGATTCTTGTTGTAATTTCTTGCATTGTAATATTTCAATTTGTATATGATACTTTATCCCTCTTATGTTTATGAGGGGAATTCTATAATTGTAACCTTGTGTATTATTGTCTCATTCTGGGAATGAGTGATGTAACTATTGGATTAAGATAATATTTATGAGATTGTATTTTGGTTGATTATCTTATTGTGTTATGTGGTATTCTTATGATGTATGATGTTTATTTCATACAGTTCATATTGCTATGGTTATATGTAATATGTATGTGTGGGTTAAAGTAATCCTAACCTTGTAGCCTTAGAGGTTGTTGTTAACTAATAAGTGAATGTGTATGTTAAATGCACTTTATAAAAAAAAAATTAGTTTGCTTAAGATGTTAATTGCAACTTCCTTTAAGGTTACTTGGTGGGGCATTACAGATAAGTTGATTCATAAATGTATAATGGATTCTAGATCAGATACCTCTATCAAGCCTATGAAGATTGCTAATGCATTAAGACTAAATTATGAACCTACCACCAAAGGAGTAGTCCAAGAGGATGTAACCCTAGTCCATTAATTAGGATTTTTAAAGAACCTTTCTTGTATCTACATGCTTGTCCCAATATTGAATTTCTCCAAGTTGTATCTATAATTGAGTTTCCTATTTCCTTCACCCTATGTCTCTCTGGGGACCTCGATAATAAAATATGAGGCTACCTATCGTTGCATTAAATTCACATGTTCCAAAGAACTAGAAATATAACAAAGATGAAAATACTCTATAAGAGTCTAAAAATGCATCAAATTGAGACCAAACCTTTGGTTCTTCTAGAGTTGATCATTCATTTATAATAGAAGATGAGTATTTTTCTCTAGAGATTTACAATATAATTTACAATGCCAACCAAATATTAAATGAAGAACATGATAAATGATAGAAAATAGAAAATTAATATAGTAATGTTCATGGATTATTTGAAGAAACCAATTTAAAAACATACATCATTATGAGGAGGCCTCACTTATTCTAAAATTTGTGAAGGAAAAAAGTGATAGTACTATAATATGGAATTTTAACTTTGATAGTAAAAGTTATAGAATTCAAGATGAGGCTAGCATATCTCTAATCTCATTGGAAGGAGATATATAATAATAGTCATATCAATTACAATTCAAATTTACCAATAATTTAGTTGAGTATGACACATGGGTCCATGGTTTAAAGATATATTTTAAAAATAAAGTAATACCAAAAATTGTACCTTATACAATTTCACATTCCATAGTCTCCCCTTTAGAATAATAAAATTTGATAATGTAATACTCCTTTTTTCCAACCTTAATTTTCTCCTTAGCCCTTTCATAAAGGGAGCTTTTATCATGAAAAATCACACGCGCAGACGTCAGTGCATTGCACAAACATCCCAAAAAGATCCTTGACTGCATAGTCTTTTGGATGTTACACTTCTTTCTTTCTCGCGAAGTGTAACACCTCTATAGCTTGCAAGTGCACCAAAAATGTCCCTTTGCATGCATATATCAATTTCAAACTTCTCATTTTTCTAGATTATTCATTCCTTCAATCAATCTTACTCTTTCTTTCTCATTCTCACATTCTACACCATTTTCTATCACTCTCTTGCACCTTTGCTTTCTACACCAAAACTTTGGTATTCTTTAGACAAGCTTGGGCGTTGCATACTCTTGCTTTTAGCATTCCTCATTTGATAAAGGGAGGGTAACTCTACTTTTCTTATTGCATTATCATTTACATTGGTAGCATTTTGTTATTCTAATTTATCTATCTATTCTCTTTATCTCATCTATTATCATTTTATTTTATCTCTATCTATATAGCTATTCATGGAGTTGGGAACACCTATGTGAGGGTTTGACTAAGGTAAAATCCTAAAATAAACCCAACCATTTTCTCATTTTCATGTGTGAAAGTTCTAAAGTTGTGGCATTACGAGAGGCTTCATCTGTGGACCTCTTGTGAGTTTCTCTCCTTTCTTTTCATTTCCATTATCTCCTTTCAATCTCATTTTGTTTATGCTAGTTTTTTTTACTCTATTTATTTCTATCACACTATTATTTAAGCACATTCTTGAGATTTTAGTTGATGAATAGTTAGTAGGTTCATTGCCGACTTTGTTAGTAAACTCATTTTTTTGTTCATATGATACCACAACACACTGCAGGGACACCTAGACGTCACATTGTCATCCTTGGTTGAGAGCCTTCTAGTTTTCTCATGAGACCTTTGCAATCTACTCTTCCAGTCCCTAAAACTCCCATCCTCTAATTTTGCATAAAACATAAAATATAAACAAACTCCCTTTGTCTTCCCATCTTGTCACCTAAGCTTTGATCCCTAAGGTATTCGAGGATCATTCACCCTTCGAGATCACATCATTTTGAGGTGTTGAATTTCCTCCTCTACATTTTGGTGAACATAATGTGAAACTATCCTAACCTTAATCTTTCATTAAAAAAATATTCTCTCTTGTTTGGAAGTTTGTTGGATCAAGTGTTGTGACACTTTTATGAGTTTCACAACCTAGTCTACAACTTCTGGGCACACAGTTAGAATAAGTGTTTGACATTTAGATATGGGTTCGAGAAGATAGTTCAATCCTACCTACCAAGGTCCTGATTTTGAGCAGTTCACTACAAGACTATCACTTGGTTTTACCTCTTCTGGTGTTTATGTTCATCCTTCAATAAAATTCCAAATCGATTCTCAACCAAACACTCCTTTTGGGTCATCCTCTCCCATAGATCATGATTCTACTCTTAGGGTTCTCGTTGAGTAGGTCCAATCTTTGGAAGAGAAACTTAATTTTTTTGAAGATTATTTAAACAAAGATAATACATACACTCAAGCTGCTCCTCTTGTTTGTGATATGAGGTACCTACTTATCTCAGACTAAAAAGGTATTGAGTTTCTTTGAGGGATAGATAATACAATAGAAACCAATGTCCCCTTGTACACTTTAGTCTTGTGAAATCCTCAAGACATCCAATTGGAGATCATTGGTACACAGTTGTATCTCCCAATGTTGGAGGTGTCCGTGCACATGGTAGATAATGGTCCTTTTGTACCCTCTTTCACCACTACCAATAATTAAAAATCTATGCCCTTGGATTTTCTTGGAGTCAGAGTGAATCGCATCCCCTTTGGTTACGAAGTCCCTATATCCAGAGCTTGAACCTTCACCACAACAACTAGTCAAACCTTGCCATCTGATCCTATCTTGAATGCTTTATTACAAAACATGGTACAATGTAATAAAAAATGGCTAACCTTACTAGCTCTACCTCTCAATACACATTACAACCATACTATCACCATAATCCTTTAGCCCTCACCATTCTAAATGTTCCCATACCACAAGGGGTAGAAATTTTGAAATTTGATAAGTACAATGGTAAGGGTGACCCACATACCCATGTATCATCATTTACCACCATATATACTAATTTACTCTATTAGGATGCTTTGTTAGCTAATATATTCCCATGATACCTCAAGGATGTATCATTAGAGTGGTTTTTATCACTTCCTGACAACTCTACCTTCAACTTCGATCAATTAGTTAATCAATTCTTGCAAAAATTGTAGGTGAACATTAGGCCGAAGATCACTTTTATTGATCTCATCCACTGTAAGTAGGGAACTCATGAGAAGGTAACTAATTTTATTGCTCACTATCAATCCCTATTTTCTTAAATCTCCTACGCCCTACTGGATTATGATGTTCAACATGTGTTCATTGAGAATCTACAGCTGACATTGAGAGAAAGTGTTCTCTTAATGAAATACCCTTCCTTCGCCCATATGTGTGCCACATTAAGGGACTACCAGTAGTCAATAGAATAGTATGGGGGTTCCTCCTCATCCTCCCATCTTAACAGGTGATTAGCTATCTATTTTTGGAGAGTTTAAAAGAAAGAAAGCAATAATGAATGTAGTTTTTGTTTCTATTGAGAAAAAAATTATAGGATGCATTAGAGTGTTCACAAAACTATCTGAATCCTACACTGATATTTTAAAAATTTATTAAAATATAGTTTAATCACTCTCCCAAAAATTAGACCACTGCCTAATGATAAGCCTTATCCTAGTTGGTATGATGTACAAAATTTCTGTCAATACCACCGAGTCCCTAGTCATGATACTAAACTATGTGTGCATCTTAGACACATCATCCAAGACTACATAGATAGTGGTATGATTCAACTCGATGGTAAGAAACAAAACTCATCTATATCCAAGCCTAAAAACCAACTATAGATCTACATAGATCCCTTTCCTTCTCATTTTGCTAATCTGATAACATTTGCTTCTTAATTTTCTAATCCTAGTCCTTCTGAGTACATGAACATGTCTCGTTCACTCCTATTTCTCCTTTGAGCCATGTGGAAAATATTCCTGACATAACATTTAAACCACATGACTTTCCCCTTAATAGGGAACCTCCTCCGCTTTACATCCCAACTCAAGTTAATGGTAACATCATAACCGGTGTTATAGTTGACCCTACCAGTTGGGTCAATGTTATTACGGAGGAGATTGTCTTTATCAAAAATTTACATAAGGAGAAGTATGATGAGTCAAAGGCCATGATCTGAACTCACAATGGATTTTTTGTTCCTCCCATTGATTCTCTCTTTTTCGGTCCTTGTTGGACCTAAATCTATTGATGTCCCATCTATCATGATTCCTAAATTCAACTTGTTTAGGGTAAGACTAGGCATTCCATGGATAGTCTCCATGAATGCGGTAGATTCAATTGTCCACAAATGCTTAAATTTCCCTATGATGACATAGTGCATACTATTTAGGATACTAGATATAAACCACTCATGTCACGTGGGGGCTTTTCTCTAGATCATTTATGGCCCGCTCCTATTGGACCTTTACCACCATGTGGAGACTTGTTCTACATGGCCTACTATAGGTATAGAACAAGAGTTGCAGCCCCTAATGCTACCTTTTATCCTTATTCTCATGCCATTTACATGAAGTACTCTATGCATGTGCAAAAATATGCTTTGTCATTTCTGCCTTCCTCCTCGAAGTTTGCTGAAATGTAGAAAAATAGGGGATTTTAATATTGAAATGGGGTGATTGAATATCTGATGCACCTATCTTTCTCCTATTTCATTAGGAAATGAGATCCCCAAAGGTAGGATTGAATTTCAACCCTAGGTGAGTCGACCCTATTGGAGATCTTGCAAATTTCCTTATGACAAGATGGTGTAAAATATGCCTGAACAACACTTTGGGGAGAAAAACAATTATGGAATGTGAAACTTGAATAATCAATTTAAAATATAAAACAATCAGAAACAACATAATTTCGGTAGATCTGAGAAGGGTAAGTTGATGTGTACCAGTCACTGAAAGTTCTTGTTGAGTATCCTCCTGGGACAGATTCTCCCTAGGGCGAATGGGTCCTGCTATAGGGTTCCAAAATCTAATTTCACAATCCTTTGCTCTTGGATTTGCACTCTTGATTCCTCTAGATTTTATTGTAAAAAATTTTGAATTAAATTTGGCATGTAAGGTTCCGTGTCTTGAAAAATTTGATAACTTTGCAAAATTTCACTTTTGATCAATCTTCAATCCTTCTTCACTTGCAAATCTGCACATACAAAGAGAGGGAAAAAATGTTTGTTTTTGGTGAATGGGTGGTGCAGGGGCACCATGGCAATTTTGCTTAAATGATGTCAATAAGTGTCTAGGCTTAAGTTTTTGTGTGTTTTGTCATATTTTGATGTAATAAGGTCGAATGGAGACCATATTTGATGTATTTGTGTTATGTAGGGTCATTTAGGTGTGTTTTATAAAATTTGTCAAAATGGTGTAAAAGTTGCTTTGAACCTTGACAAATTTGGCTTTTGTGAGGAAGATGAATAGCCATCTTTTGGATTTTAGTTGGAAACTGTTGAATTTCAGTGGGAAAATATTTAAGAAGCCTCACAAACTTTGAGGCAAGGTTGTTGAAGCATTTGGAGGATGAGAAATAAGAGAATACTCTATTTTCTATTGATTTTGTGTGTTTTTCTATAGTTTCCAGTTCCATACGGCCCTGTACAATTGAGTTGTGATCTAAAATTAATGTAAAAAGTTTTTACAGAGAGTCTACTTTAATTTGAATGTGGTGTGATTGGATTTCATTGAGGAAAAAGCCAGTTTGAAGAGTTTCTTTGAAGACCGCCTATAAAACCCTCAATTTAAGAGTTTGTAACAAAAATCATGCATAACAACCCGTTCCATCGTTGAATCTTGGCCAAAATCGATGGAATGGAGGGGCTTATGATGTTTTTAGAAAAAAATTCATTGATTAGAGCAAGGGATGGAGTTTGGAGTGTTTTTGTCCATTCCCTAGCCTAACATCTTCATGTGTTAGGCTTGGTTAGGGTAGAGATATTGTAGGATAGAAAAATTGTGATGAGTTATGGTGGAATAAACTACATAATTGGACTCTATATGATATTTGAAGACTATTGGTGTAGAGTTTTTGTGTTTGGAGTTTGAATTCCATAGAGGTGCTTTGGAAAAGAGGCCTAATTTGGCCTTGTTTTAGCGTAACAGACCTATTTTGGAGAACTTGGTCCAAAAAAACCTAGTCACAAATGAGATATGTTGTGAATGGGCCTAATGGGTGTCTGAAAAGGCATAGAGTTTGAAGATGGATGGCCTTCTCTAAAAGGTATGCCAGAATAACTAGGTTTGTAGACCTAGATGTTGAAGACAAGAGAGGTTGTGAAATCTACCATAGTTGGGGTATAAAATCTCAAAGTAGTTGTTGAATTGTGTTGAATTGAGTTGATTGAACCTATTCCACCCTTGCTCTACATTAGTTGGTTTCAAAGCATAGGTTTTGATTGTAAAGTGGGAAAGTGAATGGGAATTGGCATAAGCAAGATGTCTCCAAAGAACAATCCAATGACCAAGAAAGTCAGAGAACTGAAGGAACAATATGCAAAGGAGGTGAGACTATAAGGAGTCTCATGAAGTCACCCTTTCCAGAATAGAAGCCCTGGAGAAGAACCAAAGAAGAGATGTGGTTAGTAAAGACCAAAGTGACAAAGAGGATGAGGGTGAGAGTGAGAACCCTCAAAGAGGAGTCCATGAAGAAGAGGAAATGGACCTTGAAGAAGCAAGAATGGTCAAGATGCTAAAGGCTGTAAAGGGGGATAAATCTCCAAAGGTGAAGGTAGAAGTGCCTATGTATGATGGAAAAATGGATAGTGAAGAAGTGTTGGGTTGGATAGATGCTTTGGATAACTTCTTTGAATTTGAAGAAGTAGAAGACAATAAGAAGGTGGAATTTACAAAAACCAAGTTGAAGGGCCCTACCCTAACATGGTGGAACTATGTTCAAGAAGAAAGAGTAAAGAAGGGAAAAGCAAAGATGAACTCATGGGACAAAATGGTAGCTAAGGTGAAAGGACAATTCCTATCTGTTGATTATGAAATTTAGACATTTAGGAAGTTGTAGAGTCTAAAAAAAAGAGAGTTGGATATCATGGCATACACTGAGGAATTCCATAGGCTAATCATTAGAGTAGGACATGTAGAGAATGAAAGAGAAAAGGTGGCAAGGTACCTAAATGGCCTCAGGTACAATATTCAAGATGAAATCAGCCCACAACACCCAAGACAGTTGAAGAATGTTTTCAATTGGCTATCAACGCAGAGGAAAGAAAAAAAAGAAGACAAGAGAAGAAAGGAAGAGGTAGGGGAAAGAATTTAAGAGGTAGAGGCAACTTTGGTGGAAGAGGACAATCACAAAGGCAACAAGGAGAATCGAGTGACCAACAAGAGAAAAGTGGTGACTCAAGAGGAAATTTTAAAGGAAGAAGACCTAATGGCAAAGGTAGATTTGGTGGACAAGGGAGAGGGTCAAATACCTTCTTAGATAGATGCTACAATTGCAACCAATTTGGTCATCCAACATGGAAGTGCCTGGACAAAAAAGCTACAGGTTCCCATGGAGGTGAGTGAAGAACTCAAATTGTGCTTGAACAAGACAATGAAAGTGTCAGTTCACCATCTCAACTTGTTGCTCAAGATATAGGTGAGTGTTTGATGATGAGGAGAACACTTATTAAGGTGCCAACAATCAAAGAGCCTCTGCAAAGGAAATCCTTGTTTAGGACTACATGCAAGTCACATGGAAAGGTATGCAAAGTAGTTGTTGATTTAGGTTCTACTGATAACTTGGTGTCTTTAGAAATGGTAGAGAAATTGAATATGAAAAGGATTCCTCATCCCAAACCATACAAAGTGTCATGCTTAAACAAAGGTCAACAAGTATTGGTAAATGAGCAGACATGGGTAGAGTTTAATATTGGGGGTTATAAAGACAAAATCCTTTGTGACATCATCCCTATGGATGTTTGTCACTTGCTGCTAAGAAGACCTTAGCAGTATGATAGAAAAGAAAAACATGATGGGGAGAAGAACACATATATGATAGAAAAGGATGAAACTTCTTTCACATTGACACCACTACAAGATGAGGGTTTAGGTAAAAAATATAGGTCTAGTGCTATGGTAGTTGGGGAGAAAGAATTCTTGAAGACATTGAAAGAAGAAGGAGGTCAAGGATTTGCCTTAGTGATCAGACCTAAATCCAAATCTATTTTAGCAACAAGTAAAGCTAAGGGTATACCTAGTGAAGTTCTAGCTTTGTTAGGAAAATACAAGGACATTGCAGTTGATGAGTTGCCAAGTTCATTGCCTCCCATGAGAGATGTCAGCCATCATACATACTTGATCCCTAGTGCCAATTTTCCAAACAAGGCTCCATACAAGATGAGCCCCAAAAAAATGAAGAAATAAGAAGGCAGGTTCAAAAATTGTTGGATAAAGGCCTAACTAGGGAAAGTTTGAGCCCTTGTGATGTCCCTTACAGTTTTAACATACAAAAAGGATGGGGATTGGAGGATGTGTATAGACTCTAGGGAAATAAACAAAATAACCATCAGATATAGGTTTCCAATACCTAGAATGGAGGATCTAATGGACTATTTGGGAGGTGCCTGATATTTCTCAAAGATTGATTAAAAAAGTGGCTATCATCTGATTAGGATAAGGGAAGGAGATGAATGGAAAAATAAATTTGAAACCAATGAAGGGGTGTATGAGTGGATGGTAATGCCCTTTGGACTATCAAATGCTCCAAGTATATTTATGAGACTTATGAATGAAGTGTTGAAGCCTTTCATTGGAAAATTTGTTGTTGTATATTTAGATGATATTCTTGTGTTTAGCAAGACAAAGGAAGAGAACTTGTAGTATCTTAACATGGTTTTTCAGAAGTTGAATGAGGAGAAGTTGATGATAAATCTCAAAAAGTGTGAATTTATGAAAGAAGAGCTTGTGTATATTGGTTTTATGATCTCCAAGGGTTCATTGAAGATGGATACCACCAAAGTAGAGGCAATACTTAGTTGGCCAACTCCAAAGTCAATAGGGGAGGTAAGAAGCTTTCATGGGCTTGCAAGTTTCTATAGAAAATTCATCAAGGATTTGTCATATCTGCTCACCCATCATTGACGCCATTAAGGGAGATAAAAGAAAGAAATTTCAGTGGACTAATGAGGCAGAAAGGAGCTTTGAATATATGAAAACTAGAGTGGCTCAAAAAATTATCCTTGCTTTACCTAATTTCAAAAAGGTTTTCACTATAGAGTCTGATGTATATAGTTTTGTATTTGGTGCAGTCATAAGTCAAGAGGGCAGACCGATGGCTTTCTTTAGTGAAAATATAAATGAAGCCAAAATAAGGTATTCATCATATGATCTAAAGTTGTATGCAATGGTGCAAGCCCTTAAGAAGTGGAGACACTACCTTTTTCCCAAGGAGTTCATTGTTTTCACTGGCAACCATGCTTTTAGTTTCTTGAACAGTCAGGACAAGCTGAGTCAGAGACATGTAAAGTGGGTTGAATATTTGCAGAGCTATACCTTCACAATTAAGCACAAAAAAGGCCAAGTCAACAAGGTAGCTGATGCTCTAAGTCAGAGGTCAATGTTGGTGCATGAAATCCAACTTCAAAATATGGGAATAGATGCATTGATGGAAATGTATGCTAAAGATGATGACTTCAAAGAGGTATATTCTGTTTGTGCTTAGTTTAAGGATGCTTTTCATGAGGAATATTTTGATTTCCTATTACAAGATGGCTTGTTGTTTAAAGGAGCTCAGTTGTGTATACCGAGGTGCTCTATGAGAGAAAATTTGATGAAGGAGAAACATTATGGAAGTTTAGGAAGATATTTTGGGGTTGATAAGACATTGGATTAGGTAAGAAGGTTCTACTTTTGGCCAAAAATGCAAGTAGATGTTAGAAAGTTTGTTGAAAGTTGTACACTAAGAAAAAGAGCCAAGGGTTCTACTTCTAATGCAGGACTTTGTCAGCCCTTACCAATACCTAACCGACCATGGGAGAGTCTAAGCATGGATTTTGTATTAGGTTTTCCAAGAACTCAAAGGGGTTATGATAGTGTATTTGTTGTGGTTGATAGATTCAGTAAAATGGCTCACTTCATTCCATGCAAGTGTACAAATGATGCTTCTCATATTGCAGGGTTATTCTTTAAAGAAATAGTCAAGATTCATGGTCTTCCACTAACAATTGTTTCAGATAGGGATTCAAAGTTTATTGGTCACTTTTGGAGGAAACTTTGGAGAAATATTGAAACCAATTTGAATTTTAGTACTGCCTACCATCCACAAACGGATGGGCAGACTGAAGTGGTCAATAGATCACTTGGGAACCTTTTGAGATGTCTCACAAAGGAGCATGGGAAATAATGTGACTTAGTTCTTCCTCAAGCTGAGCATGCTTGCAATGATTCAGTCAATAGAAGCATAGGGAAACACCATTTTGAAGTGGTGTATGGTCTAAAACGAAGAGGTGTCTTTGAGCTTAGAGGTTTGGTAGGTATGGAGAAGAGAAGTGCTGAAGGGGAAGCATTTGTAGAAGCTATGAGAGAGATCCATCACCAAGTTAAAGAAAATTTGTAGAAAAGTGTTGAGAAGTATAAGAAGCATGCTGATTTGAAGAGAAGAGACATACAATTTAAGGTGGGAGATTCAGTCCTTGCACATTTTAAGAAGGAAAGGTTTCCAAAGGGAAAGTATACCAAGCTGTTGATGAAGAAAATTGGGCCTTGCAAAGTGGTCCATAAGTTTGGGTCCAATGCATATGAGATAAAACTCCCTTATGGAGTTGCTATCTCCCCTATCTTTAATTTTGTTGACCTATACCCTTTCAAGGGATTTATGGATGTAGGTATAGGTGTTGATACTGATGTTACTGATGAATATTGGGTTAAATATCTACCTCCCACTGAACCATTGAAGCTTGAAGCAATTTTAGACACAAAAGAGGTGAAAAGAACAAGACACAAGTTTATAATGAGTATCTTGTCAAGTGGAAAGGTTTACCTCCTGAAGATACAACATGGATGTTTGAAGATGATATCAAGAAGCATGGAACATCAGTGCAAGAGCTGATCTCAGGCAAAACCTGAGAATTTTTCCTCTCCGGGTGTATGGTGCAGGGGCACCATGGCAATTTTTCTTAAATGATGTTAGTAAGTGTCTAGGCTTGAGTTTTTGTGTGTTTTGTCATATGTTGATGTAATAAGGTTTCATGGAGATCATTTTTGATGTATTTGTGTCATGTAGGTTCATTTAGGTGTGTTTTATAAATTTTTTCAAAATGGTGTAAAAGTTGCTTTGCAACTTGACAAATTTGGATTTTGTGAGGAAGATGAACAATCATCTTTTGGATTTTAGTTGGAAACCATTGAGTTTCATTGGGAAAATTTTTAATCCTCACAAAATTTGAGGAAAGGTTGTTGAAGCATTTGGAGGACAAACAATAAGATAATACTCTATTTTCTGTTGATTTTGTGTGTTTTTCTGTAGTTTCCAGTTCTGTACAGCCCCGTATAGTTGAGTAGTGATTTGAAATTCATGTGAAAAGTTGTTATAGAGAGTCTAATTTAATTTGAATGTGGTGTGATTTAATTTCATTGAGGAATAAGCTAGTTTGAAGAGTTTCTTTGAAGACAACCTGTAAAACCCTCAATTTAAGGGCTTGTAACAAAAATCATGCATAACAACCCATTCCATCATTGAATCTTGTCCAAACTCAGTGGAATCGAGGGGTTTAGGATATTTTTAGAGATTTTTTCATTGATTAGAGTAGGGGATGGAGTTTGGAGTATTTTTTTTCCATGCCCTAGCTCAACATCTTCATGTGTTAGGCTTGGTTAGGGTAGAGATATTATAGGGCAACAAAATTGCTATGAGTTCTGGTGGAATAAATTACATAATTGGACCCTATGTGACACTTGAAGACTACTGGTGTAGATTTTTGGTGTTTGGAGTTTGAATTCCATAGAGGTGCTTTGGAAAAGAGGCCTAATTTGGTCTTATTTCAGCGTAGACGACCTATTTTGGAGAACTTGGTCCAAAACAACCCTAGTCACAAATGAGATATGTTGTGAATGGGACTAATGGGTGTCTGAAAGGTATAGATTTTGAAGATTGAAGACTTCTAAAAGATATTCCAAAATAACTACGTTTGCAGACCTAGAAGTTGAAGACAAGAGAGGTGAAATCTACCATAGTTGGGTTTAGAATCTCAAATTAGTTGTTGAATTTTTTTGAATTGAGTTGATTGAACCTATTCCACTCCTGCTCTGCGTGAATGGAGGTTTTCCTTGGTCAAACCCCGTTTTGGTAATTAAACCTTGAAATGAAATGAAACATGAATGGAAGGAATGATGAATGAACAATGCTATGTTGCAACTCACCAAACCCTTGAGTGGAAATCCTTAGAGGAGTGAAGTCTAACACATTTCTCCAAGGTCTTGATCTTGCATGAAATGGCTTGATTGGATGTTGATCTTGATGCTTGAAACCTACATCACAACGTTAGCTCCAAAAACATGCATAGATGCAAATAAATTTGACATGATGCTTGAGATCTTGAATGATGGTGTAGAAGACTGATAAATCTAATATTGAACACTTTTAACAATAATATTTTCTCTTTTAAAGTCTCCCAAAAATTTCTAGCTTGCTTCTAGATATTGAGTTGATAAAAATACCTTGTATTTATAGGTAATTTTCTAATTTTTTAGACAATTAAACATCAAAGAGTGACAATTGCAATTTAAATTTGAATCATAAAATGCCACCAATTTTTTTTCTAAAAATTGAGATCCTCAACTTGAGGACCAAAATCTAGGACACTCAACTTCTAAGGCAATTTAATTAATGTTCGTAATTGTTTAATATTGGTTTCCCTTTTGAAAATAAGATTAATTAGGCTTTTAAATGCAAAATTAGGTCAATTAGAGGCTTAATTAAGTCCAATTAGTTAAGGGACCCAAACATAGTGTGAAAATGTAAAGGTGTAAATTTTTCTACACTATATTTAGCCCCCACTTTAGTGAGAGGATGAGCCCTATGTTCAAACTCACACTAAAGTAAACAAATAAGCATCAAGAGGGGTCCAAGTGTACAAATTTTAATGAGATAGGATGAAAAATATCAAGGAGCTTGCACAAGCCCCCAAGATCAAGATCCCATGGAAAAATAACATAAGCATAAAGGAACACACATATACGAATGATATAAATCAACAAGACAAGATGTATAGGCATATAATGCCAAAATTGATACAAAAAGAAAAGGGTGGATCAATCCTTGACTGTTTGTCCAATAGGTATGGATCAAGCCTTAGTTGTTTTTCCAAAAAAATTTCACAAGTGTAAACCCATTGTCCACTATGCAAACAAAATATATTCACACGGGCTAGTGAAATCAGTTGTCCACTAGGTGAGCCCCAAGAAAGGGTGACTGATGGGAAAGTCATGCTAGGTCTACAGGCTCCCATACATCAACCATACCAAAAGTTATACCTCTTCATAACTTTGATAAGGTTCCACAAAAATGGTCACAAGGCTATCAAGTTGCATTATGCTAGACAATCATGAAAAACAAAAAGGCTCCATTGGCAAGCAAGTTGTGTTATGCTTGGTGACCATAAAAAATATTTCAAATGCAATAGGATAGCATAGTCAAATGGGTTTTTCTTAGTTCATGAAAGGTGTCTCACCTTAGGGAACATCATGCTTAATGTCACCAAGAGAGGACTAGTCGAGGATAAAAGATTCACAACTTAGGGAATGCAAGTCGTAGCATCACCACTAAGAGGAATTTCATATGCCAAGAAAGTTCATGCTCTTGAGGAACATCAAACCCAATATCAACACCAAGAAGACACATCACATGAAGTAAGAAGACCACACTTTGAAGCAAATAATGAGCAGGGATGCGTATGCCCCCACTTTAAAGAAATTTCTAAACACCATGTTGTGAGATATTAAATTAATGTAGAACACAGTAAATTCCAATACATGAGAGCTTTACTCGGAAATCCCTATGTAAAACATATGTTTCCAAGATAGAGTTATGCCATGAAAAGGAGGTTTCCTCCCATATGTAATCCTAAGATAACACTTAAGGGATCCATGGATTTGGGGTCAATGTATGTCTTTGATACTATGATATAGTCGAGATCGGAATTGTCATCATTCCCCAAACGACTCATGGAACAATGAGCATAAAGGAAGAATGACACATAAAGAGCGAAAAAAAAGAAAAGCTTTTGGGTCAACATGGAAGAGACCTAAATGTATCGATACCTTGTGTCATCTGCAAAAGGAAAACACAAGACAAGAGAATAGATAAAGGTGTATGACATATAGAAGAATGTCATGAAAAATTCACTTCCTTTGTATCCTTGCACCAGTGGAGTGACAAGGGTCATCCAAAGTAGGCTCACAAACATATAAAGACATGCCAAGCATCACTGTACATGGAATCACATTACACACATGCAATCACAAAGAACATGAAAATAAAATAAAGAAAAGACTAGTATGGCACATGAGAGTCAACCTATATCAAGTCATCCATATCCCAATCTTGTTCATCATATTCAGAAGGTGGACAACTAGCCAAAGAGACAACAAGTGCTGTACTAGGAGGCAAAAGACAAACAAATAGCCAAAGGGACAACAAGTGATGTACTAGGAGCATCACCAGGTTCAACACATGGTGAGTCTCTCTTTTTAGGAGGATCATCATGATTGTTATCATCTAAGCTCATGGGAAAGGAAAATAGTAAACTCAACTCATTATGCACTTCCTCATCAATCTTAGCAATCTCATCATCATCATCCAAGTTAATCATAACTGCAGGCCTTTAATGACAATGTCCATAGATGTTTCATGTGTTTGTTGTTTTGGTGAAGGTGGAGAATCATCATTCTTTATTTCAATTGGTGTTTGATCTTGATTTTCTATTTTATTCTCTTCTTTTAACTTATGAGTAATAGCACAACATCTATGTCTACACTCTTTAGCATTTCTATTTCTTCTTGCACGATTTTCAAGTTGTGATTATGTAGGAGTGGGTTTATCAACCATAGTTTTATTTTCTTCCTACAAAGGAGGAACATAAGGAACCATGGAAGGTTGGTCAACCACTTTCTCTTTAGGTTTGTAAACTTTTTTAATCTTAGGAGGAACTGCGAGACTTATATGGTTATTTCTTGGTCTTTTATAGGAAATAGGTAGAGGATTTGTCATGGGTTGGTCTTGGTTACTTGGAAGGGCCTTTGGTTCAATAATGGTTTCATCAATGATAGGAGGCTCAATCATAGGTTGAGGCATTTTATTAAGGGATAATTATGCTACGCTCTTTGCCTTAAACTTTTGATAAGATTTGAAAATAATTCCTCACAAGGCTTAATAGGTTCCATGGGTTTGGGCCAAAAGAAATCCAATGAGAAATTCCCACGGGAAGACACAATATTAAAGCCACTATGATGCACAATAAAGATGTCATTTACAAGTGGAAAATTTAAGCATTTATGCACCATAGATGGGATGAAATCCATAGAGTGTAGCCATGGGTAACCAAGCTTCACATGGAATTGATCTGACAACAGGATGATGGAGAATGAGACATTCAACTGTTTTGATCCCACTTTTAAAGGAAGAGTGATCAAACCTATTGTAGGGCAAGAAAAACCATTATGTTTTTTGATCCATGCTTTCGGTTATTCATAAGAATCTTGATAAAGTTCATGCACAAATAAGAATTCCTCGGTGATCAAATTTTCTTCACACAAGATCAATTAATATCCCATCAGTAGGCTTGTCATTGATTCTTCTGATGATGTCAAGAGGACCATTGGGTGCGTCTTTAATTATATCATCTTGTGAGAAAACAATGTTCATAGACAAGTTGGTTTGGCCCTTACAAAGTTGAACATCAATGAAGGTGATTAGAGTATCATATCCATTATTAACATTACTCATGTTATCATTAATCATGTCAACATTCATCACATCATTCTTGGCATCATTAGCTTTTACAAAAGATATGTTATGATTTGGCATGGGATTAGTAAATATTTGAAATATTTTGTTGGGTGGGGAAATAGACTTATTTCATTGATCATTAACACCATCAATTTGGATGTGATTAGAATAATGAGTTCTTGCACAATATGTTTAAGACACTTACACTATTTTGTATTGTGTCTATTTTGTTGGTGATAATGGAAAAATGCATTTGAGTTAAAGTTTGGAGGTAAGGACTTAGTGGTATAAATGGCTCTAATCGGAGGTAAGATGACAATTTCTTACTCATAAGTTGCAACATGATGGAATGAGGGTATCAGGTAACAAGGTAAATTATCTAGTCCTTTCCCTGAATTGATATGGATTTGTTATTTTAGTGGCATCCACTTGAGAGTCAACATGTTGAATTGTTTGGGGTAGATTTATCTATAAAAATATTTATTTTGTTTCTTGAATGGTTGGAAATTTTCTTGGGACACGGATTTAGATTTCTTAGGATGATTAGAAGAATTTTTTGCTTCATGATGACTAGCTGAATTTTGATAGTCACGAAGAGTCGTGCACAAATGTGTAAAGGAGGGAAATTTCATCATCCCAATCTTGTCTTGAATTTTTTTTTGTAAATTTTTAATGAACATTCTTTGAAGATCAGCATCAAGAATTTCAATGTTAATTTATGAGTAAAGTAATTGGTATCACGCTATAAAATTGGCGATCTTTTCATCATCATTTTATTTACATTTCATTAAATCAGCTAGGGTCATCTTGGGACCAATGTGCACTTGGAAGTGGTTGAGAAAGTCATCAACAAGCTCATTGAATGAACTAATTGAATTATTCGATAAATAGCAAGACCATTCCAAGGTTGTATCTTTCAAAGACCTAGGGAAAAGATTAGCCAAGAGCTTATCTTCAAAAATGAAGTCACTACATAAGGCTGTATATGTCGAAACATGGTTGCTAGGATCTCCTTTACCACCATATTTCTCAAATATAGAAATTTCTATGCCTTGTGGCATTTGTGCTCTTAATATCTTCAAGGATAATGGGTTTCTTATGATGCATTTTGAAGGTTGTTCATTTTGATTTTCATTCAATGTGGCAGTTTGTTATTGGAGGGATGAAATATTTTGTAAGAGTTGGTTAAGGACAAAATCATTGGTTGTGAGATGGATGTTAAAAAGATAGAGGTGTATATGTATTTAGAGGACAAATAAATTTTAAGTTTGTGAGTGGTGATGGATTAGGAGATATGTGATTTGAATGCACAAAGCTAAAGGGATTCCTAGTGGAAATACTTAAGGTTGTATTGAAATTACTAGTGGGTTGCCTTGTGCTTGTATTATTTGGATTAGTGTATGTAGGAATAAATGCCACAATTGTAGGAGGAATTGGATTTCCACCTTGACTTTGACTGTACCTGAAAGTTTGAGCATAATTAGTCATTGTAGGGACATGATTGTTAATGATATGAGATAGGCTACACACAAGTTCTATTCCTTGTTCATTTTCATACATTTTCCTCATGTTATATATGATAGGAATTGTAGTACCAACAATGTATTCATAACTCACAAAATTTAATAATATTTCTAAGGCTTCATTCATTTATTTTAAGATTTTTGAGGGACATTCGCAACCATTGTGTCAACATCAGTCACATTGGTTGTGGGTAAGGTGGTCATGGGAAATGTGGTATCAAAGCTATGGTCCATAATAGGTTGACTAGTATCAACACTATGAGTGAAAGAGTTGAAAAACTCAAGATCCATGGAGGATGTAGTAGCACAAGATGGCATGAGTCTCGAACTATGTCTCACTAAAGTATTGGTAATAGGACACCAGGTTGTGAAGCTTATACAAGTTTCACCAAACCTAAGTGCACCCAAAATGGAGAAAGGGTACTATGCAAATGCAATGAACATGCAAAAGTATGAATCATAATGCAAGTATGCAAAAATATTTTGCAATTTTCAGATTTGAAACAAGATAATTTATTAATTATACTATGTAAAAACCTGAAAATGATGTGTTTTAATACCAATTTTGATTTCAAATAATGCACTTAATTTGACCAATTGAACCTAATGCAAGAAGTATAAAATATTCTGATTTATGAAACTAAAACACAAAGTTAACAGTAGAGGAAAAAAAAACAAATAGAGATTGTAACGACCTGACCCTTCGATAAATAAAAATTTCTTAATTTTACACTAACAAGTAAAGGAAAAGAGTAATAAAGACATTGCAAATATATTTTTCTTTTCTTTCATTGATAATTACAAAACAAGATACAATATAATTCAACAAGAAATCTTTTCCTTTTCAAATTAAAAAATAGAGTAAGAAAACATACATGAACATATATAGCTCTTAGAGTTTTTGAACAAATAGTAGTAAGAAGACCAAGAATTCATCTTTTCAAATCTTGGTACTTCAGTAGCTTGATGTGGAGGAGAAACATCACTCAGACACTTTTCTTCCAACCATGGACTTATAATGCGGTCCCCCACACATCTATCATTAGATAGATGGCCCTCCCTTCGACGAAGAGATTGGTAGGGTAACCGACACTGTTAAGCAACTAAGCATAGTATTGTGTCCTACATAACTAGAACTTGATATTTTAAAATACCGAACTAGAATGTATAAAGGATCATGATGAACTGATAGTGTCATCTCAAGCATCACACAGTCTAAGTGGATGTCTTACATTTCACTACTTTGGCCAAAGTGTTCTGATTCAGTACTTCAAATGAAGGTCATCTATCATATACACTATAACCAGAACTTGCCATTTCACAATCCCGAATTAGAATGCATAAAGGATTACGATGAACTGACAGTGTAGTCTCAAGCATCACACAATCTAACTGGATGTTGTACATTTCACTACTTTGGCCAAAGTGTTCTCATCCAATACTTTGAATGAAGGTCATCTATCATATACACTATTCAGGTTCGATTTGACTTAAGGCTATCTTACACTTCACATAGGTATCTCCTTCATTGGATAGTCAATCATCCTAGATAACCTACAACAAACTAATCTACTAAGTAATTACATAAGCTAGGTATACCCTTTGATGGATAGTCCACGTCATCCTAGATAACCTACCTTCAGACAATCTACTCAAAAAAGTGTACTAAGCCTTCTCTAAAGGGTAAACACAACTTCCCTAGTTAACTTAATAACTTAGCTAGTGTACCTTAATGAATAATTTAATTTACTCATGCCTAATAGAATAATATCTAAGCAACCAACATTCTCCTATTTTGGAGATAGATACAAGCAATAAATGATGCTACTTTTCCTGATTTCAAAGGTAACATGCAAATCCCTTTTCCAACATAGTACATATGATTCAAGCAATCCATGATACTTCCATTCCTTTTCCAAAAGACATCAATGCATAAACATAAAACACCTTACTCTAATAACATATCAAAACATGAAATTTGCATTACAAAAGAATATCCCATGTCTGGTTTTAAGCTTTTCCCAAAATGATGATGTCAGTTAATTTGCACAACACTTCCAACACTTCTAATTAGTTTGGAAAAACCCCTTTCAAGACTCTACTTTTCACACTCAAAATTCTCTCACAATTTCTAAACTTCTCACTCAGAAATGTGTATTCAAGTTGATAATGGTCACAGTTGAACAAAGGAATAAAACTTAGATGAATCAATTATGAAGAATTGGTAATTCTCAGCTCTCAAAATAATATGTTTCAAAAAATAAGCTCTCCAGGAAAATGTAAATCAGTAAGTAAATTTATTATTGAACAAAATAATGTGTCTGAGTAAATTCTCAACTAAAGATGAGTGAGAACAATGATAAGTGAGTATAGAAATCAGTAAGTACACAAGAAGAATGTGAAGTTATTTATAAAGCTCCCTTGCCCATAGAATCCCTCTTCTACAGGCATGAAATTTGACAGATTTGTGTTTTGAATGATTCAACTATTAAATGTGGTGGGTTTCCAATTTCATACTCAGCCTCAAGGAGATGATTCGACCTCCAAATATTGACAACAGGTGAAGACGATTTCAAAAACACATGATAAAAATGTTGTGATCGACACCTACAGGTTTATTACCAGAAATGGCCTCAACTGTGTAAATGATTCACCATATAGGAAACGGTCATGGTTTATTCACACCTAACGTAATCCTTCACAGGTTGAGTCATCCAAAATCCTTGATATGTTTGATTGATTCTTCCAGGTTAAGCGCATTTCCCAGGCATGTATGTTTCCAACGCCATTGTTCATTTTCACGACAATGCTTTTCAATTTATTTTATTTTTCAAAAGTTCAAAACTATATTTCCAATGAAATATTTCTCTTTCCCCAGAATTGGTGTATATTTTCCAAATCCCAAGGATAAAATTTTGATTCATTCCTTTTCACATAGTTGGCTGGTAAATATTCATTCAATTTTTCATAGTAATAAAACTATAGCCGGCTGGTTAAATATTTCCAAAGTTATAAAAAGATTTGATTCAAATGTTTAAGTGATTTCCATTTTAAATAAAATAAAATATGAATAGCCTGATTCCAATATTTAAATAGAAAATATTAATTGCTTGGAAATAAGTTGATTTCCTAAGTGAGATCAATTTATAAAATAATTCGATTTTCATAAATTGAGAAATGATATTTAAATCAATGATTTGATTTCCATTAAATATTTAATATTAAATCATTTAAGGGAAATAATTCAATTTCCAACTAAGAGAGTTTAATATTAAAAATATATATTATATTATATATATATTTAGTATAACAAATAATATACATATATATACTTATTTAAATTGCTTCAAAATATATATATATATATATATGTGTATATTATTTTACAATAATATATATATAATATTAATATATATTTACATATATATATCCCATTGTAAGCATATCATAAGCCAGTCAGCATGTTCGATATATCTATATATATACATATATATGTATATGTAAAATTGTCAGACAATAATAATATAATATTATTAATATCTACATATAATAGGTTGTGTGCATATATACATGCATATATGCCCGTATATATTCCTCGATGTGCAGGTATACCATATTGATGCATTCGTATGAGCATATCCATCTGCCAACGTATGTTTGTATCGATATGTATATACATATGGATACACGTATATACTATACACATGTATATATGTTCACTTCTGATTACTTACATTCATTCATGTTACCATCATAATGATCATAATACAACAAGACAGATAAACAGATAAACATCACTCATTAAGCATAAAGAAGTAGACACGACTCCTAATGCCAATATATGAGCTACAAATGATTTATCTAGAACCAACATAACTAACTCAGTTTACTCACTCTACAACAATGTGTGTGTATGCTTAGATAGTTCACATTACCGGTGAATCGGAAAATCTCCTCTCCCGAGTGATACTTCCCCTCCCCCTAGAGATTGAATGTTTTCTTGCAACCACTAGCACATACCTTAGCAGTCCTTTGTTCACAACAATAAGCATCATATATATATACATATTTAAAGTTAGAATAACAATACTTCAATAACCATCTATTCATATATGCAATATTTTACCATGAACAACATCAATTGAAACAACGTCAAATGAGATAACATACATATTGATAACAAAGTACAAGCATCTCCAGATTTCACATTACACTCATATTTACCCTATATAGTACTAGTAAATAGTAACCTCATAATTTGAGATGTAACAAAGACAAATTAATGCCCAAAAATTTGAAACAACACTTGTATAGGGACTTATTCACCCTAGGGTGAATGGG
The DNA here is from genome assembly GCA_007115665.2 of Sequoiadendron giganteum. Lineage (NCBI taxonomy): Eukaryota > Viridiplantae > Streptophyta > Pinopsida > Cupressales > Cupressaceae > Sequoiadendron > Sequoiadendron giganteum. The sequence continues at coordinate 692,956,102 of CM021100.1, read as the reverse complement.
TCCTAGGTCAGGGTTCTGAAAAATGAAAGTTTGAATTTCTTGCTTAATGTTTGAATTCCCAGTATTAGATTGCAGATTGTGGTTTCAATGACAAAAATTTCTAGATTTAATTGTCCTAATGCAAATGAAATTAGTTAAAAATGATGAACAAAGTGACACTGTTTGAAATATAATTTTGACCAAATTTGTGAATGTAAATGACTGAAAATACACTAATATGCAAGTACTATGCAAAATCAATGTAATATGCATGCAGTTTTTCAGATTTTTCATATTTTAAACAATGTAAAATTCAAATTTAAAACCCTTAATGAGATGAAAACTAATGCAATTAAAAAAACCCTAAATGGAATGCAAATTAATGCAATTTCAATGCAAACTAATACAAATCATAGATCTAAGGTTTTAATGAACTCCAAATTAGAAAATTTATAGTGCAATAATGTCAGGTTCACCAAAATGAAATGTAGAAAATAGGGGCTTTTTAATATTGAAATGGGTTGATTGAATATGTGATGCGCCTATCTTTCTCCTATTTCATTAGGAAATGAGATCCCCAAAGGTAGGATTGACTTTCAACCCTAGGTGAGTCAACCCTATTGGAGATCTTGCAAATTTCCTTATGACAAGATGGGGTGAAATCTGTCTGAAACACTTTGGGGAGAAAAACTAAAAATAGTAAATGAACTCAATAATGCAATGTGAAACTTGAATCATCAATTTAAAGCATAAAAAAATCAGAAACAACAAACTTCTATCAGATTTGAAAAGGGTAAGTTGATGTGTACCAGTCACCAAAAGCTATTGGTGAGTGTCCTCCTAGGATAGATTCACCCTAGGGCGAATGGGTCTTGCTACAAGGATCCAAAATCTGATTTCACAGTCCTTTGCTCCTGGATCTACACTCTTGATTCCTTTGGATCTTAGTATTGGAGAGTTGGAATTAAATTCGACAAGTAAGATTCCATGTCTTGACTACTTTGATGACAACTTTGATAACTCTAGAAAATTGCACTTTTGATCAATCGTCAATCCTTCTTCACCTACAAATCTGCACATACAAAGAGGGATTTTTTTTTGTTTTTGACTTGAATTGGGGTTTGCCTTGGTCAATCCTCATTTTGGTAATTAAACCTTGAAATGAAATGAAACACGAATGGTAGGAATTATGAATGAACAATGCTATGTTGCAACTCACCAAACCCTTGAATGGAAATCCTTAGAGAACACATCTCTCCAAGGTCTTTATCTTTCATGAAATTGCTTGATTGGATGTTGATCTTGATGCTTGAATAGATGCTTGAATGATTAAAACCTACATCACAATTTTAGCTCCAAAAACACATGCATAGATGCAAATAAATTTGACATGATGCTTGAGATCTTGAATGTTGATGTAGAATAGTGATAAATTTTCTCTTGAACACTTTTTACAATAATATTTTCTCTTGTAAACTCTCCCAAAAAGTTCTATCTTGCTTATAGATATTGAATTGATAAAAAAACCTTGTATTTATAGGTAATTGTCTAATTTCCCGATAATTAAACATCAAAGGCTGATAATTGCAATTTGAATTTGAATCATAAAAATGACACCAAAAATATATTAAAAATTGAGATCCTCAACTTAAGGAGGACCCATTCACCCTTGGGAAAATGGATCCTAGGACCTAAATGTAGGACACTCAACTTCTAAGGAAATTTAATTAATGTTTGCAATTTTTTAATACAGGTTTCCCTTTTGGAAAACAATATTAATTAGGCTTTTAAATGCATAATTGGGTCAATTAGAGGCTTAATTAAGTCCAATTAATTAAGGGACCCAAACATAGTGTGAAAATGTAAACGTGTACATTTTTCTACACTACAGTTGCAAATAAGCATGCCCCTGCACATGGACCTTCTTCTTCTTCGAGGATTTTGCAACCTTTAATAGTGTATTATGTTCCTTCTATTGTGCCTAGCATAGGAAAGGGAAAGTAACCTTTGTTGAAGAAATCTAAACCACAAGTTTTCCAACTCTCGGTATTGCCCATAGTTCCTTGATCCACCCTATATGGTAAGGGGAAGCACACAAGTGGAGTTGGTTCTTCTTCTATTGTTCTTGCATCTCGACCTCCGAGGCCTCCTCTAGTTCCTCCACTTGCCTCTAAAGTAGTAAATGAAAAGGTTCCATGATCAAGACCCTCGTATCTATCTCTATGCCTCCTCTTGTCCCTCCTTAGGAGCCCACTCTTTTTCCATAAATGACTATGAAGACTACTCTGGTGGAACATGAAACCCTAGTATTCTTAGGATGTATTCCTAGTGCTCATAGCCATCACAACCAACTTGTGCATGAGCATAAATTCCACCAATGGGCATTGGACTAGGAATGTGAGGCCTTGTAGAAGATTGGGGATGCACCTTTTATCTTTGCTTCTACTCCTACTTTTGTCTCTATTCCTACTTTTGTTCCCATCACCTCTGTTCTACTTTTGGATTCTTCAATGGACCTGATGAACCTCACCCTAAGTGGGTGCAAGTGTTCAATGCTCCTTCTTGGGAGCCTCCTCTAATTACCTCTTTACTATATCTTCCTCCTTTTCCTGAGCTCGTAGACATGCCTCACACAAAGGTTATCTCCATTGTGGCTCCTCCTAGTCCTTCATCTTCTTTCACTTCTAATGTGAGGACCCCTCATCCTCCTCTTAATCACAAATCCGAGCATGTCTTCTCTTTGAAGGAAACTTGTAATAAATATTCTTCTACTAATTTATCTCAACCTACTCTAGTTTGTTCTATCCATATGATGGAAGAATCTATTGCTTCATTGAATTTTATGACTACCCCTCTTCTGTAGATCGACAGTGGCTCCCCATTCATCCACCTCCTTCTATTTAGTCACAACACTTCACCCTAGAGAAGTGTATGTTTGACTCGATAGAGGATATTTTGAATTTTTCATCCATGTTTGCTAGATTGATGAAATTGACCTTGCAAGAGCTAGTTGATGGAGATATTGAGGTGACCTCTTCCTTAGCCCTTGCTACAGGAAAGTCGACGGGTGCTGATCTTTCTATCCTCCCTCTATGAGCTTGTACTCCTTCCCCATATGATGACCTACATTGGGAACATGATGAATTGTTAGAGGTGTCATACTAGAGTAGTACCTCTTCTTATCTTTAGATTAGCTTTCTATGTTTGTTTGTGTTCCCTCGTGCTTGTCTATTTATGTTTGTGATCTCATCTAGAGGACCCTTGATATCCTTGAAGGTACTTAGATATAGGAGAGAAAATATCTCATTACACTTCTTATATTTGATTAATCATTCTTCTATTTGTCATAAAATTTAACTTTTCATATCGAGAACGATGCAAAGAATTATGATATTTAGGTCTCTTCCATGTTGACCCAACTTTTTATTTATCTTCATGTGCTCTTATTATTGTTCCAATCTATTTAAGGGGTGATGATAATTCATATAAACTATAATATCTTTATCTATATACATCTATGATTAGTTTTGACCTCGAATATTTGGATCCCCTTGTGATCTATATTTCTTCATCTTTTCCATTTTTGGATGTTGCAGATTCTATGTGTTGTCCCTCGCATGACAAAATTCCATGGATACATTTCACTATGTATGTCATGCCACAACATATCTCTATCTTTCTTCTCCTTAGAATGACTTGTTCTCCTTTTTGTAGCACACATCATTCTAAGGGGGGATATCATATCTGCTTATTCTTATTTTTCAAAAATATCTTAAAAATATGGATGTCTTATGATCTTGTCATCTATCTTGGGGGCAACCTAACTAGAATTGTCTTTTATATGACTGTCTTGCAATGTAGTTTGCAGTAGCCATAGGCCTATCAACTTGTCATATGGTCTCTAGCATAATCAATTTTCTATCCATACTTATCAGTGTTGTCTTTATATTTGATCAGATTTTATCATGTCTATTTTTTACTTTTTTGCCTAACATGTTTGTCTGCAACTAACATATTTATGGTGAGATTGAAATCAAATTTTCAAGATAGAAGACCCATGTCTTGGCTTAGCCTTTCACTAGCATATACTAGATTGAAGACCCGCATCCTCTTCATCCTGGGTATATTATCTTCAACCTCTTTCTTTCTACTTTAGCTCACATCTATTAGAATAAATAGGCTCACTAAAGTGGGGGAAAAATACAATGCCAAAAATTGTACCTCATGCAATTTTTCATTCCATAGCCTCCCCTTTAGAATAATAAAATTTGATAATGCAATATCCCTTTTTTCCAACCTTAATTTTGTACTTAGCCCTTTCATTTTCAACCATTAAAGTGAACTTTTGTTGTGAAGAATTGAGTGATGAGAAGACATCTGCATGCAATATAAACATCCCAAAAAGATTCTTGGCTGCATAGCCATTTGGAAGTTACTCTTCTCACTTGCTCGAAAAGTGTAACGCCTTTGTAGCTTGTAGGCATACTAAAAATGTCTCTTTGTATGCCTATATCCATTTCAAACTTCTCATTTTTCTAGATTATTCATTCCTTCAATTGATCTTACTCTTTCTTGCTCATTCTCACATTCTACACCATTTTCTATCACTCTCTTGGACGTTGGATTTCTACACCAACACTTTGGTATTCTTGACACAAGCTTGGGCATTGCATACTCTTCCTTTCAACTTTTCTCATTTTCTAAAGGGAGGGTAACTCTACTTTTCTTCTTGTATTATTAATTACATTGGTAGCATATTGTTGTTCTAATTTATCTATCTATTCTCTTTATCATGTCTATAATATTTATCTCATCTATTTTCATTTTCTTTTACCTCTTTCTATTTGGTTGTTCATGGAGGTGGGAACACCTATGTGGGGGGCTGACTAAGACAAGCCTCTAAAACAACCCTAACCATTTTCTCATTTTTGCATGTGTAGGTTTTGAAGTTTTGGCATTAAAGGAGACTTCATCTATGGACCTCTTGTGAGTCTCTCTCCTTTCTTTTCATTTATGTTATTTTCCTTTTAATCTCATTTTGTTTATGCTAGTTATTTTTATTTTATTTATTTTTGTCACATTGTTATTTACACATCCTTGAGATTTTAGTTGTCAAATAATTAGTAGGTTCATTATTGTCTGTTAATAAACTCGATTTTTTGTCTATACAAGACCACAACGTTCCACGAGGACGTTCACATGTCATGATGTCATCCTTGGCCGAGAGCCTACTAGTTTAATCACAAGAACTCTACAACCTACTCTTTCAATCCATGAAACTCTCTTCCTCTAATTTTGCATAAAATATAAAATATAAACAAACTCCCTTTGTCTTCCCATCTTGTCACCTGAGCTTTGATCCTTGAGGTATTGGAGGATCATTCACCCTTCAAGATTATGTCATTTCGAGGTGTCGAATTTCCTCCCTTATAGAAAGATATAAATTTTGCAAGTGTACAAACATGTAAGGTCATAATGTGTGGAAAACAATTCCTTGATAAAAGTATACAAACACTCTAGGTGGGATTTATTACAAACCTTTGATACTTTGAATGTAGAAACAAATAGAATGGCCTTAATAGGATCACTTTGATTTAATGAATAACTCGCTAATAAATAGAGATGATATCAATATAATTAGTAGGATTTCCATGCTAGATAGTATATGTTATTGTTATGAATCAGATACACACCCTTGTTAGATTTTGCAAAAAATCAAACTATCTGTTGAAACATGGAAACCCTTTTCAGATGTGGGTGATCTATGCAAAAAGGGAATCTACAGAGTGATTTGATTCTCCGAATGATGAATCCTATTCTAAGTGATCTTTTAGGAAAAGGGTAGAAAGAATAGCTAGATTTAAAATCATGACTGAAATCTATCACCTAAAATAGCTTAACCAACATCAAAGATATTTTGACAGTAACTCACTCTCACCACCTCTTTAAAAACTGATTCTCGCTACCTCACAACCCATATAATCCAAAAGTGATTTGTGCAAAGGTTTAAAGTAAACACAATGCACAACTTGAATTAGCATGTAAATCCTAAAAACACTTAACAATAGTAAGACAAGAAGAGGATTCAACAGATTTGAATCACAAGACACATCAAATTACTACTACAAAGTATAGACAAAAAGTGAGAAAGGAAAATCTGTTGCTTTATTGAATGGAGGAGTGAAAATCTCAAAATATGAGCACAAAACTGTTTACATAACTCTCTGCATGAACAAGAGAGGAAGAAACATTGATTTGAACTGAAAACACTAAGTTTTTCTCTAAGATATATCTCCCAAAACCCTAATCCGGGCTCAAAGAAAAAGCTCTAGGAAAGGCATCAAAAACTGCTCCAAAAAGAGTAACTGAAATGGAAAATTCTCACCCTTTTCATGTGCATGCTGAAAACCACCTAAAAATAGGTTTGTTTTGCTTTAAAAGCAAAAAAAACACCTTATCTCTCCACCAAGAAGCTCAAATCCGACCAAGAGGAAAAAGTCAATATCAATCTGCTAAAAATAGCAAAGAAATAAAACAATTTATAAAGCATTGTTTTATTCTTGCTTTACAAGATGCAGTTTGTTCAATTGCTTTATTTTTGCAATTTAAAGATAAAATCCTTTACAAACATCACCTTATATCTCCAATTACAATGCTTGATTTTTTCTTATAAAAAATCATAAAAATAATACATATTATCCTCTCATCATAATTGATTTCTATAAAATCAATTAAAAATATAAAGATGCCTGATTGATTTCTATAAAATCAATTAAACAAATAAAATATCTAAGGCATATACTTATTCCTCTATTTCCCAAAGCATGAAAATACCCTAAGGTATTTAATCAACTGAAAAATAAACACACCTTACGTAAGCCTAGACTCATGAAATATTTGAACTAACATGCCTAAGGAATTAGGTAAATACATGAAGATTAAAACCAAAATGACCTAGGGCATGAGAAAGAGACCACATAAAGTATTAACCAAGTCTTAAATTCAAAATGCAACTAAAGACCCTAAACTCGAATTAGGGCAAGCATGGACAAAAACAATGAAGAAACCCTAACTCCTATCATTTTGGAGAGTTTGGGTTCTGCTAAGAAGATGAATGTGCCGCCATGTATGAGCTGACTTGCAGCTTGCAAAAGCTCATGATTTTCTTCATATTTCCTTCACAAAATGGTCGAATCCTCTTGACAAAGCAACAGTGAGTTATTTACAAGGCATTTATGGCTCCATTTTTTATTTGAAAGCAAGAAAAGAGGCCTCTAAGGCTGCGACCTATATGTTCTCTTCTCTGACTTTTTTTGGTTTCCATTCTTTGTGTTATTATTGCTGCTCCTTGGCCACCATTGATGAGCTCAAACCATGCATTTGAAAGCCCTTGTGAGCTTGGAATCCATGTGTTTTCGTCCTCCAAATCCATGAATGGTAAGCTCTTACTTCTCCACTATATTTCTTGTCAAACAAAGAGCTTTATAAAAGCTTTTATAAAGAAGAGTGATTGCTATCTTTTTTTTGGAAACAAAACCAGATCCATGTAGGTCGTGCCATACTCATGCTTGATTCTAGATTTCTAGCAAGAACCTCATACATCATACTCTCTCATCCTTTCTGATTTGAGATTGTGATAGCAACCCAAAATGGATTTTCATGGGTTTGATGAATATTCGTGAGCCAAGAGCTCTTTGTAGGCCGTGGCCAATGCATGCTAAAAATTGGTTTTTTATTTATTTGTAATCTGCATTTAATTCCAAAGTATGAAAACCAAAAAGCTCTTGAAGAAGACTCCTACTCCATTTTCTATTAACCCCTTCATGAATAGGCTCGACCCATGATACCACAATATGCTGCATTTTTTTTTTGTAAAAAAAAACCCCATACGGGTAATGTTGAAATAGGATAAATCTATATTTTAAAATGAAACTCTCATGTAGGTATGAAAGAAACCACTTACTTTTGTATGTCATGTAAAAACCCAATATGGGTATGTTGAAAAAAATGAGAAATATCTGCATTTTGAATTAAAATATGCATTCTGAGTTTAAAAAACCTTATATAGGTATTCTATAAAATGCAAGAGAACCCTCCTTCCATTCTGAAAACAACTCTTTCAACACTTGTTCACTTTAAAACTACAATCTGCTTGATATTGTAACATCATGGCATGAATGGATTAATTTGAAAAGAATCATAAGACTTATTTCACACCATCACTGTAGCTTACTTACTTGCTGCTCATAATCTTAAAAGATTACATATTTCATGATATGCAGACTTCATTCACCTTCATACGGTATGATTACTTTTATGCTTGTTACCTTACTGTCATAACTTGAATGCTTTCAAAAAATAATATGCATTCTCAGCTCAAACACTCCATATGATTCTATTATTTATTAGTGCTCCATTGATAAGGCATTATGTATGCCTATTCACTATCACTATTTAGAGATAAGACATTGCTGCTCGAAAATAGAACCATATGAAACAACATAAAAGAAAGTGAACAGACATAAAGCAGCAAAATGTAATTAATATAACAGTACTTAAAACTTGCAAGTATGAAATTGATTCATCTCAGTTGAATTGGTTGAGCTCATTAAGTCTATTGTCCACCTATGGCTTTCAAACCATCATGTTAATTGATTGTTATGAGTGAACAATAGGCTTAATTGTTTGATGACTGAAAACATGTTTCACTCCTTCATGTTGAATAGCTCAAATGAGCATGACAATTGTAATTTCTTTCTCAGCCCACTTGTAAGTTTAAGGGGCAACATGCCAAGCTCTACCCTCATGGGAGGCCGTTTTACCCCACATGCTTTTATGTCTTCAGAAAATAATCAGCTTCATGACTTTTCCTACATCTGCACAGGATGCAAATGATGTTAGCAAAAATAATAAATATGATGATGTTTACTCTTTCAGCTCTGGTTCCTACACTTTGCTTGATTGTTTCGAATGAATTGTTAGCAACATTATCCATTACTATTGGTGGTTCATGTAGATATGTTCATAGTCAGAGCTCTAATGGGACCTTCCCAGCTTTTTTGCAGGTCGATTGGAATTCGTGGACGAAAGATGGTGCATCAATTTTGCATCAGCCGACAATAATTAGGCAATGATGATTATGTCCATATTTATATGCTTTTTCCTCTCACATTTTCAGTAGTGTAGGGTGCTCCTCATAATGCATTACAAACAGTTAACTCCACGACTTGTGTGGATTTCTTAATTTCTCTTTCTACTTTTCATTCTCAAAAGAAATGCATCCAAATGCAAATTTGTACTGTCATTTTTATTCTTGCAATCAAATAAAATCTGTAATGGAACAATGTTATTGAAATAAAATGAAAGAAATGAAATGCTTAATCATTTGTATATTCAACTTTGTATTTCATTTGTTCTATAATTATTGAGCAATGACTCTGAACTCTGTTCTCTCAGATAATGCATAACTGCTACTTAATAGAATAGATGCAGTCAACAATTAAAACCATGTAGTAACTAACTAAATTTCCACTTTGACATATAACAAACTTTAAACAACTCCACCAATTGAGCTTTAGTGAAAAATTGGTAACAATCATTAATTTGATATTTTAGAATAATAAAATATATTCATTTCATCCAACCATTTGAATTTTTTTTATAGGAATTATCTATAAAAATTGAAGAGGTGTTTTAGGTATCAAAAGTGCAGGTTTTAGACCTTAAGAGGGTGCCAGTCTCTTAGTGCACTCTTGGCTAACGAACAAGGAAAATAAGGTTACTTACCTCCTACTCTTTAGGCTCTACTAAACCTAGGTGGGTGAACCTAAGTGATATGGCAGATTTTGAAGGTTGTGATATGTGATCTAAGCAATCTACTCACAATGGCACATAGGAGTGAAGTAGATGTAAGGTTTAATTGTTACTTCCTATTGAAAATATTTGTGATGAATAAAGTTTGTGTAAGAGTATTTTAAGAAGACCAGTGCCTATACTATTGGGTGAGTGGAGTAAAGATGCAAATAATGATTATGGAGGAAAGTTTGTGTAAAATGGATGGATCTACTCTTCAACTCAACTCGAATGGTTGGACACCTTAAATGTATACACCTTGTGCAAACGTGCCAGTATGTTAGTTATTTGAACTCTTCTTAATGATCTGAGTGATATCCCCTTATAATGTTACTATGAAATTGTGAAAGGAAACCAATTAAGATGATATTTTAAAAGGACTTTAATCCAGATAGGAACCTATTAAAACATAAATTTTGAGAGGAATTTTAATTCTTTTGTACACAAAAACCAATCAACAATATCACACAACTACAAGAAATGTGCATTGACAAATCAAATGTATATCCACACACTTAACTTGAATAACATAAACAACCACTTTGGATACAACCAAATAACATGTAAACATATAAATCCACACAACAGCTGAATACTTGAAAGCAAATAAGTATTTATGCGTAACCTTCTCCATTGTATTTATCTTTGAATAATATGCATTATAACAAGAGTTTTTAATATGAAATGAATGAGAAATATTTTGCAATCTATATTCTTACTATACCCCTTCTAAAAATGATCTGATGATTACAATCATCACAAGTTCAACATATATATCAATATCTTGAAGAGGGTATACCCCTTCACAAGTGTCTTTTGGAATTAACAACAACTAAACATAAACAATTAAGCTCTAGTGAGCCATAAATGAAATTTTGTTATATGATCTAAATAATCCTATCTCAAGTGAGTGTCAAAATCTTCTGAAGTGTTCCTTGTAGCTATCTCCATGATGACCATTTTCTCCAGATGCTCACATGTCTCATCTAGTGCAGATTCCTCATTCTTGGATACTTCCAAGGCTCCATGTAACATCAATCTGCACTCTTTCATCCATTCATTTTGGTCTTTCAAATCTCCATCATCTTTGAATAGTGCAGACACTTCCTTCTTTGCAAGACCAATGAACTCCTCCACATCTGCTTGAAGTTCATTATAATATTCCTTGTGTTTTCTCATAATATCTTTAGCAGCTATGATGGCTCCACTGTTAGAAGTATTTTTATTTTGTGTTTCCTAGATTTTCTCTTGAATTTGGTAATTTATCCTTTTATGTTCCTAAATTATAGAATAACTCTTGGAATGAGTCACCCACAACTTGTTCATCCAAACCATCAGGTTGGTGTGCCTTTTTTGGAACATTGCAAAGAGTGCATCAAATTTGGCTTTACTTACTTGAGCATGTACATTTGATTCTTCACTCTTATCCTTTGATTGAGATCCTTCTCCTTGAGTTACTAATCTAGGAGATCCCTTGAGTGTACCTTTGACCATGTCCTTCAGGAAATCATTTTCTTTAAGCATTTCTCATTTTTTATTTTGTACATGTCTCTTTCCTTGATCAACATCTGGATTTGTGCTTTATTTAATTTGGCTACATTAATGCCAATTTCAGCAGTGGCCACAGGATTAGTTTCTCCTACCTTCAATGTCATTACATGGCCAAATTCCTTCTCAGTGTCAATGATCACATATTTCTTGTGTGGGGGATACAAGGCCCAGATCATGAGATAATTTTCATCAAGATTATATTTTGATCCTATGTATACTTCTGTAACCCCTTCTGGACTAAGCTTGTGTGTAGCACCATTATCATGCAAAAAACTATCAAAGACAAGAGTTGAATTCAAATCTAAACCAGGGACAATCATTACACCAAAATCCTCCAACAATTTCCTTCCTCTTTCTGGAGTCATATCCTTCATCTCATTTTCCATGTCTAATTTCAAAGTGTTCAACAATTGGGCTTCATTGCTAGGTGTAATATCTGAGACAGATTCTCTTATTGATTTTCCTTTTTGTTTGTACAAAAATGATCTAAATTCAGGAGATTTTATAAATTCATCATCAGAAACAAAGGATTTATAGGCTAGTTTCCTTGTATCTGTATCAAAACCTTCTTCAACTTCTTGTTCTCTATTGGGAGGTTGATACTCCTCAATTCTTAGCTTATAAATTTTGTTAGTTTGACCTTGATATTCCCTTTCACCAGTAAACTCTTCACTTCCAGAAGATAGCATTTCTGCCTCTTATATTTCCTTCATTTTTTGCTCCACCTTCCTATTATACTCATCAAAGGCCAGTTCAACTTCCCTCTCTTCCATTTTCTTGATTACATCATCATGAAAATAGGGTATATAAACATATCCACCCAAATTTACTTTTCTTTCTAGCAAAATCAATGTATCCCTTAGAATCAAATCCCTTTCTTGGTGGAGCCCTCTTCAAATTGAAATGTGATAACTTATTTAAAATTAGATCATACCCTTCTTTTGACAACACAATAAAGTCTCCAAAGCACAATGTACTTGACATGAATGACTGTTTCTCATAGGCAATTAGATTCATAACACTTGAATAATCCATTTGTCTAACAATTTCCAAGTATACAATCCTGTTCAACACTGTTTTTGGTAGAAGAAAAGGTGTATCCTCAAAATATATACCCCAATCATGGTGGCATTAACATAACAATACCAATCACCCCAATTATGACCAACAGTTGTAGGTTTATTGAAATCTTTGGGCCTTAGAAATCTTTTAATCTCACTGATCAAAGAATAATCAAAGGGGTGATTAAAAAATCTATACAATATCTTAACAAAATATTCCTCAAAATGGACATAATTAGAACTCACAAATCTGCTATCCCAAATAGCGGTCCACAATTGTACTGGTAATGGCTGACCTTCCTTATTAGATTGTGTAATTTTCAATTCTTATAGCCACATCCCTATCTCCTGTCCATAATACAATATCATATGCATGAGGATATAATAATACTTGAAGTGCAGTGTGGGAGATCCATTTTTGATTGCCATTAACCTTGAGTCAATCCCTTAAAAAATGTAAGAGGCATAATTGAATGGTCTTGCATTGTGGCACTGAATATTTTCTGCAATCACCATTGGTCCTATTGGCATGAATTCAGAGGCCTCAGTCCCCAATACTTGACACACTGAGAAATATGTGTGTTTTAGGTAGGGTTCAAATAAATTGACATGAAAATGTGACCCATCATTGTCTTCAAGTGGGACAAGGTCTCCATCCTTTTGAGGTCTATGTAATGGAAATATCCATCCTTTATAAGTTGTGTCCATTCTCCAATAATCCCTTTCCAAATCCTCATGTACAATTGGCTCATCATATGTGTCACTTAGGTTAAAAACTTCAAAAAGTGCAGTCTTGGACACATGTATGAAGGGTTCACCTTACAAATTGTAGATAGATTTTAGGTCGGGGTTGTAATGCTTAGCTAGGAGTTTCACAAGTTCTACATTCACAAATACATTTGGAACAACCAATTTTCCCAAATTGAAGTTCCAAGGATTATACACTAGTTCAAACCTATTTCTTTGATAATAGTGGAACTCGAATAAGTCATATCCTCTAACAGGGGTCCATGCATCTCCTATATGTTTGCATTTTTTTTCAAAATTTTCTACATCAACCTTTAGTTATGTAGACCTCCTGGCCTTCGGACCTGAACTGGGTAATTGTTCAATAAGGTCTTGGATCAATTTTCTTTCTTTTGTTTTTTGATTCCTCCCTTGTTTCAGTTCTCTGTTTTTTACTTTTGGTTTTACCACCTTCACCTTGTTGCTTCCTACTCTTTTCTTTCATAGAACTTGAACCCTCCATTTTCAATTCCCCAAGGAAATAGGACCAAGTTTTAATTTATCAATTATAAGGAAGTTTGTAAGCTTACTTGTGAATTCCTAGCCACACTGTATTTATCAACTTTTGTCCGACCTCCTGTCCTTCCCATTGTAAATTCTAAAAATCCCTTTTGTTCATTCTAAAAATCCCTTTTGTCCATCTTTGAGAATAAGTGCAACAAGTTTTTTGAATTTCGTAATGTCATAATGACAAAGATTATATCGGTGAAACATTTTATGTCTTAGGCCAATCTATGTATCTAACTTGGTGCCACCTTCATTTATACATTCTCGATCTATCGTCAAGACATAACTGAATGTGTTTTCAATGTGGAGTGTCCCCTTGATTTATCATTCTTGATCGGGAAGACTGCAAAATTCTCCTATCGATACTATGTAACTGGCCTTTCTCCTATTTTTTAACTCATATTACTTCAGGGAGAAAATTGTAAAGTTTTCCTGATGTGAAAGCGGTCTGGACCACTAGAAGTATTTTCAATCATTGCCCGGTGTCACTCTGATGAATAGTGACCCATTCTTATTCCCATCGGCTTGACTAGAACCATCGCTAAGAGGATAGAGTATTATTCTGATGTCTTTTGTCTCCCCGACATGTTTCTTCCATTGCTTCATTCATTTGGATGAATCGACAAGACTTTCCCTAAAAATTCCTTCATCGGTGTGACCCATATGGTTGGTGAGATCTGAGTGATTCATTCTGACTGTACAAGTCTCTTTGATAGTTGTTCTCCTTCTTCATTGGCGAAAGAAGACATGTTTTTCGTCAATGAGATTTCCATCGGTGTGAGTCGAGAGCTCGGCATGATTTGAAAAATTCACTTCGATTGCTTTGTTCTTGCCGATAAGACTTTATCAGTCGAATGAAAAGCAGGGTCTTCTCGATTGTGTAATTCCCAAGGTCTTTGATCACTATGATCATATTAATGTCTTCCCGATATTGCAGAAAATGTTCAAATGAAGGGATCTATGACTTGTTGATCGGTAAGACACACATATGACAATGTTCCAAACATATACCAAATACCCACGACATGAGAAGCAACTCTACTATATTTTGGCTCGGTAAGAAGTGACAATAGAGTTGGATGATGAAATGACAAATGGTAATAAAAAGAAAAGAGGGAACTTGCAGAACGAGGAAGAAATTTCCAAGACAAATAAATATTAGGGAGACCAAACCATTTCATGACAAAGGATCAATTGCCTTGTAATTTTTCACAATTGTGATCAAGGAAATATTTGTATGTAAAAGGCCATATTGATGGGACCATGGGCTACAATATGGACCTAGTCACACAAATTTCAACAATTTGTATTCATCACAAAATTAATGTGAGAAAATTTTTTGTGGGGACTGGAAGATAAGTAGGTGGAGGCTGGTGAAAATGTGAGAATTTTCTAGTCCTAACAGTGGCTCCGACTAGGGATGACTGAGTGTGAGATCATTGCAAGAATCCAAAAAAATATTTGGGAAGAAGACCATGGATGAAAGATGGAATGCCACGAGAACCTAAAACTACTGTGCATGGAGACTATATATTTCAAGAAGTATCTCAAGGATTTTCCATGCGTTGGAAATTCTTGACCTTCTCCTAGACTACTGTGCATGGAAAAATATTTTAAGAGGTTTGTTAAGGATTGTCCATGCACTAGCAATCCTCAATCCTCTTTATGATCTTCTAGAAAAGAATTTTTTTAAGAACTTCCCATGTACTGGCAATTCTTGTTCCTGTCCTATCCTGTTCTCAAGATAATATGAATCTTCACCACCCTTACCAACAATGATAAATGGTCCTAACTATAGATCTTCAAATTTTCCATGCTTCCCTTTGTCTTGACTCCTGACATTCCACATGAGAACCATGTCATTTACTTCAAATTTTCTATTTTTTGCCCTTTTTTCATATAGGTATTTCATTTGAAATTACTTCTGATTGTTGTGTTGCTAAGCTTGATTCTTGGCTTCATCAAGTTCCATTAATTCCTCCATCCTTTCCTCCATGGGTTCAGGAACCTCTAAATATTCTTGCAAGATAAACTTATATACTGGTAACAAATTATGCAAAGGGAGCCTAGCTTGAGTCCCATACACAAGTTCAAAGGGTGATTTTTTGATGGCCTTCTTCATAATGATTCTATCTACCCACAAGGCTAGTCTCAACTTGGAACCCCAAGCCCTTTTGTTATTATCCAACATTCTCTTTATGATCTTCAGGATGCTCTTGTTGCTGGATTCAACTTGCTCATTTTCCTATGGATGATATGGTGAAGAATATGAAATCATTATACCATAGGATCAGAAAAATCCCTTAAATTCATCTGGCCTAAAGCACATACCATTATTAGTTATGGTTCTTTCTAGTACCCCAAATCTAGTGATAATAATCTCCAATAGAAAGTTTGTCACAACCCTACTTGTTTCTTGTTTAGTAGGTATAGCCTTTACCCATTTTGTGAAGTAATCTATGGCTACCGGTATCCATATGCATCCTCCACTAGATTTTTCTACAATCTCTCCTATAAAATCAATTCCCCATTGGTGAAATGGAGCCTCAACTTGCAAAGGTCTCAAAGGCAATGCTCCTTGATACTTTAATTTCCCAGAAAACTTCTGAAATGCTTCACACTTCCTAGTATAATCATAGGCATCATTAAAAATTCTAGGCCAATAGTAGCCTACCCTTAACACCTTATGTGCGGTAGTTTTTGCTGAGAAATTCCCTTCGCACACTCCTTCATGCATTTCCTTCAAAACAGTAATCGTTTGACTTTCATCTAGGCACAACAACAAAACGCCATCTCTATTCTTCCAGTAGAGGTCTCCTTTCATGAACACATATTTTGAAGCCTGTAATTTAAGTGTCCTTTTTTTGTTATCATTAAATCCTTCAGGACATTTCATGTGTTTAAGATAGTACATAATATTAGTGTACCATGGTGTGTGCTCAATACTAGTAATCATGTTATCTTCATCATTCAAATTACACACTTGGGCAACTTCAATATTCGTTTCAACCATTAATTTGGCTAGTCCTTGTCCTCTTACAAGCTTAGTGATTTGAAACTCAATGTCAAATTCTTAGATTCTATTTATCCACCTGCACCTACGACCTATTACTTCAGTCTGTACAAACATATCTTTTACTGTAACATTAGGTACATAAGCTATCACCTTTGCTCCCACTAGATATGATCTAAATGCTTTGACAACTTTTACTAATGCATATGCCTATTTCTCTATAATATCATAATTTAATTCTAAATTTTGAAGGGATTTTCTGGAAAAAGAAATAGGTTGTTCATACCCCTCATCATTTTTCTGTAACATTACTGCTGCAATGGTGTGATATGACGTGAATGAAAAGATTTGAAAAGGCTTATTGAAATCAGGGGATTTCAGTATTGGGGCCTCCTTAATTTCTGTCTTGATGGATACAAATTCATCTATAGCCTCAGTCATCCAATCAATCTTTGTACCTTTCTTCAAAATATTTGATATTGGCTTTACTATCTCAACAAAGTTTGATACAAATATTCTCACAAAATTGATTTTCCCAAAGAAAGACTGGATGGCCTCAACTGTCTTAGGAATAGGAATTTTGTCAATGGCCTCCACCCTTTCTGGGTCAATCCTTACTCCTTCTTTGGACACTATGTGCCCTAATAGTTTTCCTTTTGTGACTGCAAAGTGGCACTTTTTTGGATTTAAAGAGATGCCATACTCAATGGCTTTGATGATATTTTTTCTAGATGCTCAACATGGTCTTCTACCTTCTTTGAATATGTGGTCAAGTCGTCTTGGTGTACCACTATAATTGCATTAATTAGATCAGGAAATACAACATCCATAGCTCTCTAGAAAGTTGCACCAGCATTTGTGAGTCCAAATGGCATCCTGACATATACATATGTTCCCCATGGTGTGGTGAAGGTTGTTTTGTATTGCTCTGATTCCTTAACTTTCACTTGGTTATAGCTTGAGAATCCATCCACCATGGATAGTAGCTCACATCCCGTGACCCTCTGTAACATATCCTCCATGTTAGGGAGAGGGTAGTTGTCCTTAGAGAAGATACATTCAAGTTTCTAAAATCTACACATAGCTTTATATCTCCATTTTTCTTTCTGATAGACACCAAATTAGAGACATAAGATGAATGTTTGATAGGCTTGATAATACTCCCTTCCCTAAGCTTCATTAGTTCCTCATGCATTTTAGGTTCTAAGGTAGGATTTATGGGCCTTTGTTTTTGTCTAAAAGGTTTTGTATCTGGTTTCAATGGGATTTCACGTTGGAACAAATTCTCTCTATAAGCCTTAAGATCATCATAAGACCATGCAAAAACATGCTTATATTTTCTTAATAATGCAATCAATATCCTTTTGATTGTTGGGCTTATCTTTTTCCTAATATACACCCTTTTTGGTACCGATTCAGTACCTAAGTTGATTTCTTCAATGTCTTCCCTTTTTACTACTGTTTGTTTCATAAGGGCTCGGTCATTTCCATCAAATACTCTCTCCAATGCCACAAGTTCCTTAGGAATTTTATTAGTCTTGAGCTGAACAACTTCCTTTCCAAATACATTTTTCTTGCCATCTATTTCTTCCACAAATGCATTAAAATCAATTTCCTGGGCTTCATACTGATCAATGCAATGTAAGAATTTAACCATATTATTATCATCATTGAAAACCTGCCAACTATAGATTGTTAGGGATTGCAGGTCTTATTTTGAGCTCAACCTATGAAATCCTTACTAGAGTGATATCATCTTTCTTCAGAGCTACATTCACCAAGAAATCTGCCATTAAATTCTTGGACCTATCTATCCATTCAATAGAGAAGGCATCAAGAAATTCAATGGTGTCCCATACAATATTTCTATATTGCTTTAGTATTTTGATTTTTGTAGCATACTTTGATCTCACTTGTGAGATAATCAACTTAGAATCTCCCAAAAAATTTAGTAGTTTAATTTTGTGTTTAACAACCATGTTTAATCCAATCAGCAAGGCCTCATACTCTGCTATATTATTCGTGCATTCAAATGTCAATAAGAATGAATATTTGAATGTTGTAGCCTCAGGTGAGATGAAAACCACTCCCACTCCATTACCTTCTTTATTGCATGCTCCATCAAAATAATTTTCCATAAACCATGCTCATTCTTCAAGACATCCATACCAATTGGATCATTGTTTAATAATTCAAGTTGTGAATGTTCTACTCTGAAACTTCCCAAGTCCACGACACAGAAGCAACTCATCTGATTTTGATCAACATATTCCACAATATGGTTCACTCTTGGTTCTCTATACAATTTAACTTCTTCACCATTTATTGGTATTGTGACATAGGACAAATCAAATTTCACATTTCCTCCTACTGAAGTAGTTCATTGTCTTGACATAAGCATTCCAAAGTGAGGGGGTGTGTCTATTACAGTTATGCCAATTCTTTATGCTGCTTGTGGATAAGAGGATAACTTTACTTCTACATCCTTCATGATTCCTACCACTGGGATAGGCCTACTATCCATAGCATAGCATTTACCACTAGTAATGTCTATCCATATACCAAGTTTCATAACTCCTACTAGCATGATGTTAATAGCAACTCCCAAATCAATCATGCAATTTCTCACCATTTTGTTATTTATGAGTAATGTGGTAAAGAATGGATACACTTGTGGGGGATTCATCAATGAATTACCAAGGTATACTTTGGGGACTTTTATATCTCCCTGCTTGTCATTACTGATTTTAGTGATTTCCTTATTCTCCAAGTGTGCATTTTTATTCGTTCCACTAGATATTAGTTGAATAGCACTATCTCTATACTCTTTTATCTTCATCATTTCCAATAATGGCACATACATCTTCACTTGAGACAACACTTGTGTGAAGTCAAATGAAGAGGAGTTTTCTATTTTGGCCACCTTCTTTTGTTCCAACGGATCTCCTTTATTTTCCTCTTTCTCCTTATTATTTTCATTAGGCTTATGTTTTCTTTTGCATAACTCCTTGTCTTCTTCTTCGAGAACATGTTTTCGGTCATTCTTATTTAGTTCCTTATTATCTACCCTCTTTGGTTTATCTTGAGTTGTTCCCTTTTATTTTACAAACAATCCTCTCAGAGTAACCTCATCTGCATTTATTTTTCCATTCCTTAGCCTATAATATCTTTTTGCTTGCTCTACTACAACAATGGTTAACTCTTTGATTTCCTCTTCAATTGGCCCCCTCAATCTCGACCTATTTGACTCAAGTGGTGTGTAAGGATGATGTGATTCATCATTTCTTTCATATTCCTGATTGGAGAAGACCCATTGTTCTGCCATGTGAATGTTGTATCTTTGGTTGTTCACATCATACTCATAGCCTTCATCTCCCGAGGATGAATATTCATGTTCAACTGGATGAAGGGTATGCGAAGTTAAGTATATTGTGTGATCTTTCTCTTCATTGTCACTTGATATTTCTTCTTCTTGTATTGATTGTGATACAACATAATGATTCGGGGAATGAGGTAGCTTGCAAACTTGACACCAAAGGTTGTTATTTACCATATAGGCTCCCCTTTTCTTTAATGGATCAGGAGTTTCTTTATACTTGGGTTTGTCAGTTACGGGTTTTCCATATTTCTAGTTTGTATTGTATGGCATATCATGCAATCTAGGTCGTTCATTTCTATATGAGTTCTCTTGCTTATTCTGAAGGCTATTAAAGTTTTGGGGAACTCTAGTGTTACCCCTTTTACCAGTCATCCCTACAGCCTTTCTATTATTTTCAATGGTCAATGCAATTTTTTGTGCTTCAGTTAGACTTCTACGGCATCTGTTTCTAAGCTCATACCCTATTTTTGGATCAAAAGCCTTCAAATAAATACTTAAGGCCATCAGATCAGTTAGTTTGGAACCTTGTGGTATTTTTTATATAGTTTGGAGAACCTCTGATTGAAGTCATAGACCGACTTATTCTGATATTTTTGAATACTTATTAGTTCATGGAGGGCTAATTTAGGGGCACACTAATTCCCATATTGCTCTAGAAATTAGTTCTGAAAGTCTGCTATAGAATCAATTGAAACGTCAGGTAAACTGTTGAACCAATCTCTTGCTTCTTCAATTAGTGGCATTATGAAAATCTCATATTTGCATCCTCATATCCCATGCCAATATCCTGTATAAAAGCATTGAAATTTATGATATGTTCTTCAGTTGATATCACATTATTCCCAGTGAATTTGGGAATCATATTCCTCCAATTACTATCCATTGGGTATGGATACAATTGATGACCTGCCAAATCAAACTGTCTACTTATAGGGTTTTGTGGAGGAAAATTTAGAGGTGGTGGATTGGGATGGTATTTGTATCCATATTGGGGTTTATGGTACACATTGTGTTGTTGATGGTATGTATTTTGGTGTGGCACATATTGTTGATGTTGTGGGACATACTGCTGACCTGGGGGTGGATAGTGTTGGGGAATATTTCTAGCATTTGGGGGTTGGGATCTTTGTGGCGGTATATTAGACTGGGTATGTTGTCTTGGGTTACCACCTGCATTATGAGGTACTTTAAAAGTACTTGGGACACTTGTATTTTGGAATGTCCCATGTGAATTAATATTGAAACCTTGTTTATGTGGGGGGACATATCTTGGTGGTTTTTATATAAGTTGTTGTCTCTTACATTCCAAATGGGCTTCCATTTCTTTTTTAGACATACTATCAAAGTCAACAATAGCATGGCTAGTGCACCCCTTTTGATTTTCTTCTCCTTATTGTGATGAGAATATCATATCATATTCCTCTTGCTTTCTTCTTATTTCTTCCTTAGTCTAGGCATTGAACTCTTCTTCTTGTTGAGGATCCAGTTGGAAATTGAGGACAATGTCACTTAAATTATTTCTTTCAGGTGGTGTTGTGGGATTTCCACCATCAACATGGAAAGGAGAGTTAAAAGTTTTGAAGGGTTGCTCTCATGTGTTCACATTATCTTCTGGCTATTAGATATTGTTTCACCCTTATTTGTGTTGCTTTTTCCATTAGGAGACCCATGTTTATTTGTCCACCTAATAGTGTTCTTCTTGGAACTCTCCTGATGTAAAGATCTTCTTCCATTCATGTTAGATGATATGAAATATCTCTGGTGTGTATTCTCTATCCTTTCTGATCTAATACTTATTTTATCAGTCATACAAATCCTTTAGAGTCGCCACCTACTTTTTATAAGTAGGAAAATGATTGCATTCTTTCCTAGCGGATTCTTTAATTTATTATGATGTTTTGGAATGACTCTATGATGGAAGGCTCGGGTTTAGAATTGGCTTAGTCCCCAGCGGAGTCGCCAATCTGTTAGGTCTCAAAAGTGTAGGTTTTGGACCTTAAGAGGGTGTTAGTCTCTTAGTACACTCTTGGCTAACGAATGAGGAAAATAAGGTTACTTACCTCCTACTCTTTAGGCTCTGCTAAACTTAGGTGGGTGT